>BGPR01002131.1:99311-193988 GCA_013235015.1 Araneus ventricosus
CTCATTACTTCCGTTCCAGTTGTATTGCTATACATACTGGATTATTCCGTATAAAATCGTCTTTAAAACAATCTCGTATTGGCGGTAACTTTATGCAAGAAAATTGCGATCTTCACAATTGTGAATATTCATACATTTATGATTCTTTTGTTACTTAAGCAGCATTTTTTTATGGCTATGGCAGCAGCAGTTTAAGAAAAAAAAAAACTGAGTCGATTTTAAAAAATTTTCATTACAAACAGTATTCTTATTGAAGTCAGAAATAAGTTACGTTTTTAATTTATTATCGATTTAATTTTATTTTGAAATACAGAATGATGTGAACATTTCTGAACATTATCAAATCCTTATGACATCATAAAATATAATCTCACAATCAGATCTACTAATTTAATTCCAGTAAAATAAAAATCTGAAAACTGCTAAGTAACTAACTTGTCTTTTACAATTATCTAACTTAACTACATTCTATTTTGGTTTGCGTTTTTATAATTCAGTTGAGAACTCAAAGGCACAGGAAACTGCATTAATGTATTCCAGTAATTGCATCGAATTATACGCGCCTCTTCTTTTTTTAGATCTTAAGTTTAAAAATTGGCCTTTTCAATGCAACGAAAGGCATCATTACAGTTGATGAGGTTAGGAAAGATTAAGGGACACTTAAAAGATCAATTTGAAATTCGGATCCTTTAATCTCTTTCCATTGAATGATTGCATCTTGCTTCTCCAAGGATTTCAGAAATATATTAAACATATGAAATAGGCAACAATAATATTACAGTGATTTTGAAACTCTTAGTAATTATACTGAAATACCATTTACTAAAGAAAGCCATTCATTGTTAGTTGAATTCAACCGAGTAGCTACCTTTCATAAGTACACTTGACTCTCCAATATATAATATACATTTGTCCCTTCTAGTAATGTATACTAGAGAAAAAATCTCAAATTGCTATTGTTTGTAATAATAGATTGCATTGAATTTCAAGAACCTTTGAGTGATAATTAAAAAGAACTGATATTTAAAAAATTCAAAATCACAAAATATCAGACTTTGAAGGAAATAATCCTAAAATGTTTTAGCAGAACATTTTGTCCTTCTAGGAAATATAATCAAAGAAATACAAAAATAATGTAAATTTTTTTTTCGATTATTCAGAAAGATATCAAGTGTTCAAAGAAAGGTGTATACTTTTAACATTTATAGTAAAATAATTTTTAAACTCTCTGTGAATTGTAAATATAGTGACCTTATTAATAATCATACCTTCACTGATGATTTCAATTGACCATGAGCTGCAAGGACCAGCTATCTAGTATACACTTCACGCTTAGCAGTTCAAGTACAATCTTCTATTACAATCCTCAGAATTTGACTAAAACATATAAATAATTTTGATTGTAAATCACAACTTTAACTTGTTAATAAAATAAATTACAATTATTATTATTTTGTAAATGAAGTTAATTAAGTTTTTTAAGGTATGAAATTAAAGCTAAGTATCTGGACAAGTTTTCCTGTAGTAACAATTTTTTTTTACAAAAATAAATAAAAATGCCGTCAAAATATATAATTTTTTCGATGATATTTATTTGTATTTAGACAAAAAATCGTTTGATTAAACTACGTATCTTGAAATGTATTAAATATGTTTATATTTAATTTAGTTAAGCATTTGAAATTCCGTATTGTTTTATGCTTTTTATGGAAGAAAATTCTGTATCACATTTTAAAACCCAAAGCCGTGTGTGAATAATACTTGCCACCAAAACCATCAATTTTTAAATATTCATGACAATATACTTTACTACTTCAGCTTACAGCTGCTCCCTATTAACTTTCTTTTTCATTTTCATTAGTTATGTCAACGTCTCTGGTGTCCCCTATGTATGATTTATCGTGCAACGAGCTCAATAAACGACGTATCTTCATTGGAATCGGGTCTCGAAACAGAAGCCCTCCAGTCCAAGTTCCACCGGGCTTTGAACTTATCTTTAGACCACAGCAGCCTCTATGCGAGTCCACTTGGAACCTTAGAAATTCTCACAACTCTACATTCTTGCGAATTCTTAATATTTCTCAGTAAAATTTCGAAAATTATCCCAGCCTTAAAATTTTCATTAAAATTTGCTAAACATTTAAAGAAAGTGAATTTGCTTTCAATTATTTCTTGAAAAGTCTGCATTATTTTATTTATATTCCATCTCTAAGGCCACTGTAATTTTTCACCACGCCTTGTGTTGAAAATTAAAATTCTCCAGGATCTACAGGTTAACTTCTTTACTTAAATACATCTTTATCAGAGGGAAAGTCTCACAATAGAATGGCCATAAAGGCCATTAATTGCTATTAAGGTATCCGCATACGTTCGAAAACCCATTTGGTAAACTTTCAGTCTACGGTGCCCACTTGTTTCTCGCCAATTTATCTTGGCGCAATTTGATTTGCTGGCGCCAAACACTGTTTGGGATGCGCAGTGCGCTTTTCATTGCTGCACTGCGCATGCTTCATTTGAAAAGGAGCGATTGAGCACGCAATGCCTTCGGCATTTCAAACGCGTACCGGGCAATTTTTTTAACTTAAAAAAACATCAGCGGCTTCGCTTTCTGCAAAGTGGGACACTAGTAGCTTCGCTTATTCATTGAGAAGCGGAAACGCAGAATAGCATACACAATTCTGAACCTAAAAGTGACTGAAAATGTTCGAAAACGAGAAAAGTGTTGTTAAAACTTCACATACCTATTTTAATTGCCCAATTGCTGTTTACACTTAAGACCCTGATATCCGCTTGCTATCAATCCCTAATCCACTCACTTCGAAATGGAACCAATGTCATAATCAACAACAGCTGTACGAAGCGCACGTAACGAAATGATAAAATCAGATGAAAATCAAACCGACAAAACAAATTCGATTGAATCGACCAATCAAATCAAACGGAACAACGGAACAAACCAATCAAAACGAATCGTAATATCGCGCCATGCGCAAAACACCGATGAACAGATCAATTTCCGCGCAAGCGTACATATCACTCGTTAAAATCATCATTGCGCAATCAAAACAAATATCCTCTCCTCTCCATTCTTGGCGGCAGAGAGTTGGCGATCCTAAGAGGAACGAAGTAAGTGGGCACCGTAGACTGAAAGTTAACCACCCATTTTTGACCAAAAATCATAATCTTTTCTTAATGTCTTATCTGAAAGCCTATTGTTTTTAGTTTTCAAAACAGTTTTTATTTTACATCTATGATGATCAGAAGTGAAATTAGAGACATTTTGGCAGTTGAAAATGGAGTGGTAAATAATACGATAAAAAAAACATTTTTCATTGTTTTTACTTAAGATAGTTAAATTTTATTGTTTATTTTTGTTTTATACTATTTTACATATACCAGGTATTATTTTGAAAGATTTTCAGTGTGAATTTCTTTGTTTTCTATGACATTGTTGCAAATTTAGGTAATTTTGAATCATTGCAGAATCTTGATTCTCCGTTAATGATGTAATTTTTGATAATAAACGTAGGAAAAGTACATAAATTGTACTTATGATCAATATCAATCACTAAATGTATCTCTAGATCAACTAATATGCATTATAAAGTTATTTGACTGAAAAACAATATTCAAATCTATCGATGGCGGTTGAATGATAGAAAACGATAATGACACATAAGGCTCAAGAAAACGACTAAAAAAAGTTTCCAGTCAGAAAATTTTTAAAAATGTGCTAAGCTGGCAAAAACTAAGGACTAGCCTACAAAACTGGGGAGTATTGAAGAAAGATTCTTTTTTCTTCTCATTGTAAATTAGAAACATAAACTTTAAACTCATTTTTCTCGAAATGTGATTTTTTGCAAAATTTTCATTTTTCAAACACGATAACAAAAATTCAACTTAAAATATCCGTCTCAAATTTGGCATCATATTATTTATTATATTGTCTAGGTAATGAACCAAAATATAAGTGAAATAATGCTCCATTAAAAAGTTCTGTATCTTTTAAGGTTTGAAAAAAGGCCAAAGTTCTTTAAAAATTCATGATTTCACACTAAAACTCTTATAATTTACATGTTTTTAGATACATTGCAAAAATTTTGCTTCAGGACCTAGCCAATAGTTGAGGGATTATATATGCTAAAGGATTTATCATTCTGATCATTTCTTTTTGAACGAGGGTGTTTGAAATAAAGTCAAATTTAGTGCAAAAAAATTTAAGTTTTTTTCAAATTTTTAAAAATATATTTAATTCATTTATTTTTTTCTATGATTTATTAAGTTTTAACATAAATGTCATATAAAAATACAAAAATATTGCTTAAAATATAATTATTTAAAAAAAAAGCCTCCGAACGTAGTCGGATACCTTAAAATTTACATTTATACCCATAACTCAGAAATAAATAAATATATTGCAGTGAAATGTTGTGTGCTGTCTAAAATAGAGCTCCTATGCCTCCCTGCGAAATTTCAAATTGATTAGTTACAAATTTAAAAGAAACTGATTTTGAAGGTCCCTGGTCGCTTTAAAGATTACAGAATGTAATCTAAATTCTACTAAAATTCTTATTTTTTGTTCGGTATAAAAATATTGTAAGGGGGTGCCCAGTTGCCCCGTCTCCGAAATTGAGGAGGGAACTGAGTACTTACGCATGCGACGATAAAACTCAATACAGTATGCGAAAGAAAAACCAGTGCATGGCCTGAGATATTTGTGCTGAAAGTTTTGTGAAAAGTTTCAAACAGGAAATTCCACCATACAATTCCAAGCTGTAAGTTGTCGAGGGACATTAAAAGTTTAAAATAGTAATTCTCGAATAAAACAAATTTGAATTTAAAAGTAACTTTAAATAAAAATTTGAAAAATTACAAAATCTTTTTATCACAATCTGAATGCTTTAACTTAAAGATTGCTATGGTCGTTAAGTACTGCGTGAATCATCGAACTCAAAAAATAAGACCACAATGATCTGCAACCGAATTTGAAATCATAAAAAATACTTAATATTATTTTTAACGAATTCGAGTATACAGATCTTGTAAGTCAATATATTAAAGTACCCTGAAAATGCCCCCCAAAAAAAGTATTTGGAGACTTCAGAAAGTCGCGGGATCCCTGAGCCATTGCCAACCCTTACCCTGATTATCAGGGTCTGGTTGTGGTGACTTTTAAATGTATCCTGTAGATAAAATAAATCGAACACTAGTAAAATACCGTCAAATGACGTTTTATCTCTTCTTACTCTACCTGCAAATATAACTTCAGTCATATCCCTATGCAAATTAGTCTGTAATTGTGATTTAATAATTACAGTAAAAATAACTCATTCACTTTAAAGATTACACATTGTTGTTTAATTTCTTCCCAATTTTTTATTTTTTGTTCAGTATAAAAAATTTTCTAGGGGATGTCCAGTTGCCCCGTCGTTAATTGATTAGAGGCAACTGAGTGATAGGGCTAGGGAAGTGAGTAATTATGCATGCTACAATAAAACACAATACAGTGTGCGAAAAAAATGTGTGCATGATCAGAGATATTTTTGCTTTTAGTTTTGTGAAAAGTTTCATACACAAAATTCCGACAGAGAATTACATGCTGTCAATTCTGGAGGTCACATAAAGTGAAATGAAAAACCCACTCTATGAAATTAAAAAGCATTTGGTGTGAAAGTAGATTTTTATTTCAGAGAATGACGACTATTGGTATTTAAAACCTGATTTTGTGATCAAATATATTTCTTATTTTCGAAATAGTACATCAGGATCATTCCAGGATTATTTGCTTAGGCGGATTGAAACTCTCTGATGCTTCTGTTGCACTAGTGTGAAGAACATGTCCTTTTGTTAACGTTTGCGAACAGTGTGGTCGCCAGTTGCAACCCAGGAAGTCCCCCAATATAGCTAGAAATTGCTAATAATTGGGACGCCTGCTTATATAGTAAATTGTATAGTTGCCGACCCCATATTTAACCTTCATATATCCCCTGCATTTATTCTAGGAAATTTAAAATAAGAAAGAAAATTCCAATTCTTGATTTGAAAATATTGAGAGATAGTATTCATTGAGACGAAAGTACGCAAATGAGCTAAGTAATGACTGAAAAACATTTGCAGAAATAATAAATTTACAAATTTCTACTTATATGCTTCGGGATGTGAATCACAAGAAATCAAGACTCGACTCTTCCTCCTAAAACTTATTACATTTTAACAACTTAAATGGTAATCTTTCTACCAGAAACGTTGACTTAAAACGTATATTTTTGCTTATATTAAATAAATTCCCGCCTGTGGCAAAAAAAGAAAAAAAAACCTTCAACGAAAGCCCCTGTATTAAATGCTTTCAGTGGCATGGATAAGCCACGCCTTCTGTTGAAAAATATTGAAAGTGTTGCTATGAGAATTAAAAAAACGTTGAAACCCAAAATGGAGAGAGGAAAATATCGATTCCCGTAAGTTGTATGGGCAAACCAGTTGAGGCCAGTTTTTATTAGCCCGTTAAAGGGTTAAAAATCATGTTTTGTATTCCATTTTCCTTCTTTAGCTTTGAAGGAACAATTCATTACAGACATAAATAACATCAGTGTGTTATTTCTACAAAAGTCGGTTTGTTTTGTATGTGAAGAATATAAATGTTTTGAAATTAAAAAAAGGACTTCAATTATTATTGTATGACTTTGAATATTAATATTTAAAAAAACGCATTGTTCTGTGAGATCAAACACTTAGATCTTATTCGTAAAAGATATTGTAAAATAAGACCACAATGATATTTGTGGTCTTATTTTACTATTTATTTTACTACTTATTTTACTCCAAAACTAAGAAAACACAATAATATATAAAGTCTTTACATTTTCCGAAAACTGTAAAATTTTAAAGTGCTTACAACTTTAAAAAATAAAAATTTAGAATTTAAATATTATTGTTCCATCTCCCGAATCAATACATTATTATGGGTATAAAATCTTTATCCGAACGGATCGGTATCTTAACACTCTGACTCTTAAGCCGGCCGTAACCGGCCATGCAACTTCTATACTAGTGGGGCGGATTTCGGCAAGTTGCTGTTCTGAAAAGGGGAGAAGGCAGTTGGGTGAGTGGTCATTAAAGGGACCCTTAGGGGAGAGATAAGAGATGAAAGGCCTGCCATTCATATCTCCCACCACCAGTAGGGAGAAGAAAAGGGGGAAAGGGGTGGACGAATCCATTCCACAGATCAATTAGTAAGCAAACCTCCTTATGCAACTGTACTCAGATTTTGAGAACTCTTAGTAGTCAGAGGGTTAAATCTATGGAGTTTGGTAGCGAGAAGTCTTTGCACCGTGAAAAGGACTATAGTGCCAATTCTTTGAATCATCCTATACGTGAAAAGTTTTCTTTCAAATTTACCTATTAAGTTTTTAAAGAATTTTTATTTATTAAAATCTTGTTTCCTACTTTTTGGAAATGTGCGGAAGATGCAAGAAGCATATTAATTAACCTTACAAGAATTATTAACATATGTCTATGGCTTTATCAGTATTCAAAAAATTCCAATTAGATGTTTCGTCATTGCCAAAATTTCTCAAAAGTTTTAATGGTGCGAAACTTGCCAGACATTGAAACGGCCACAATATTGAAACGAAATAAAACAATGAAAAAACATGTATATATATGTCGTCTTTAAGGACTTCATGGAAAACCCACATAGTATTTTTCTAAATTTATTAAAATGAAGCAAAATCACGTTATACAAATGCATTTATTTATTGGTTTCTATTAGGTCTAGAACATGAATTAATACAAAATTTAAGATATATAAAAAATATCTGTATCTAAATTTACCAAAGCGAGAAGTGGTTTGTATTCATTGAAGAAAATGTAGAACAACCAGTAGTTTAAATCAGATTAATAAAACTTTCTTCAACATATTAATCCATTATTAACGGAATAATCCACTGGAACCGTCAGAATTAAAATCATTGATGGAAAATCGATCGTAATTTGCGTGCAATTTTATTACCCAGAAATACTAAACCCCTTTCGCTAAATCGAGAATTCCTCTTCCAATATCGGTACTGACATCATAAAAATATTTTGAAACATACTCATTTATATTGGTGTACAAAAAATTGTACCGGAGAGAAGAAATTTTCTCCACTTAACTTTTTAATAATTACGTTGCTATTCCTGTTAAAAATCAAAATATTCCTCCATGTTGACGTTTACCCAAAACATTTCACTTTAGAAGTAACATCTCAAATATTGCGTGAGAAAATTTTTTCATTCTATTGGGCATGCAGAAACTCGCGAGTAAAATATAACTTGTCGATTTTTGTGGGTCAATAAACAGCCCTAACAGGAAGAATCCCTCTCGCTGTTTGGCACAGAGAATAAGAAAGCAGAAGGAAAATTCGCCAGTTAAGGGCAACTCGCTTTGATGGCAATCTAACGGAGAGTAACTTCTCGAGACGCCTAAATACACTAACGTCATCATTCATTCAGAAAAGCGCCAAAAATACAACAACGCCGAAATTGTGAAGATGATGTCTGTTAAACCATATTTTAATCTACCAGCCCAAATAGAAAATTTCGGGCTTCATATTAAAAAAAATGCGGAAGAAGTAGGTACGCTTGATTTATGGTAATCAAAGAATTTTATATAAAAATATTTCTTTTAAAATAGTGGTAATTCTTTTATAAACATAACTGCATAGATACATAGTAGGAACAGGAGTGAAGGAGCAGTGCTACAAGGTCGCACGGCTAATAATGAGATATTAAAGAAGTAGATTAGAATTTATATTAGGTTAAATATTTTTTAGATTGTTTTTTATTCCAGAGTTTCAAATCTTGATCAAACTTCGTAATTCACTTATATTGGTTTTGAACCTACATATGATGATTAGTTTAAAAAATATTTTTCAACAGTTTGCAGTTAGACATAATTTCGGTCTTCAGCGGATGTATACTGGCTTGGTGTGCCTATCACCGTCTAACTTTTACCATCTGATTTATAGTTCTACATGAATGATTAATTTTTGACTTAGCTTTAGTCTTTTTAATTTTATGGATATCTGCCATAGAAAGACAATTTAATGAGGATAGACTGAATTTGGCAGTAAATAAAAATATAAATTATAATATATATCAAAACTGTTTGTTATATTGATTTCATTATTACTTTTCATTGTAATTCATGCTTGAAGAAATTCATAAAAGCAAAATCCAATTGTTTCCGATGCTGCAATGTGGTGCTGTACTCTTAGTTGGCCAAGTGAATAATTAAAAGAATTTCATGATTTTGCATTTCTGCTGCAAATTTCATTTTGTCATCGCTGATACAGGTGTTAAATGTGTTTACAATGCTGGTTCTCAGAAAAGTGAAATTTGCATCAGCAATTGTAGTTGGAGTCAAGATTATTTCAAATATGCAAGTTGACGTCATTACGCAAATTTCAGCAAATTTATGTCACCGTTGTGCGTCATAAGTCCAACATTTACCATCGCTTGGTAAACTAGCACGCCCGTCTATGACACGTTAACTGGGCATTCACGAGTATTTCAATCCATTACATTTGGCCCAAAGACCGGTTTGTTTTCCACCAGTTTTATTCGATCGATTTAGGCGAATCTTTCATGGAGGCGCCAAAATGTACTACCGGCCGCTACGGTCCCCCTATTCTCCATCCCGCCAGATTATCTCCCCCTAACTGGGATCTCCACTTATTTCAGAGAGCACCTTCTTTACACGCCCTGATTTCTCAGTCTAACCGGACCTCCCACGCACATTCTCCCTCAACGCCTCCACCTACAGGTGATTTATCAGCCGCCTCGAAGAATCATATTTCACTTTTATGACCGAAAGAGCTTAATGGAAAACCAACCTCGTTGGAATTCCAACTTCGCCGTCTGTTTACGCCAATTTTCATTGGGTTTTAACACTAACGAAGGCGTTTGACATCTCATGTTCCCAGAAAAGTGGATTGTACAACTCGTAAATGTCCCGCTTTACTGTTACAGGAGTGTTACCGTTAAGGTGTTTGTTTTTTAAATACTTTCTTCTCCACTCATAAAAACGTATTATTTAATTTTGAGTAGTCACCATTTATTTTCATAAGAAAATCATATTAATTTGAAGAATAAAAACATTATCCGTTGTTTAAAAGAAAAACATTGTATTGACTATATATAAAATTATGAACCTATCATTAAATATTTTCTAGGAAAAGGGATGATGCCAGGTTTTAGATTAAAAAAATTATCTATCCTAAATAAGGATGATATGTGCTTATGTTTCATAATAACAAAATTGCGAATTGCCAATTTCCTTCATGAGTGAAATAGAAACCTCGAAATTACTTAGGCTGACTTCTTGACATGCGGCTGGAAATATGATCACATTTCGAGAGAAATGAGTTTGAAGTTTATATTTCTAATTTACTATGAGCAGAAAAAATATTTTTTCTTTAATACTCCTCAGTTTTGTAGACTAGTTCTCCTTTTTCGCCTGCTTAGTTCATTTTTTAAAATTTTCAGTGCTGGAAATTCTTTCTTAGTCGTTTTCTTCAGTCTTATGAGTAATTATCGTTATATACCATTCAGCCACTGTAGATAGATTTAAATATTTTTTTCAGTCAATTAACTTTTGTATGCATGCTAGATAATCTGGAGATACTTTTAGTGATTAATATCAGTTATAAGGAAAATGCATGTTCTTTTCGTACGTTTATTATCCAAATTACGTCATAAATAGAAAATCAAGATACTGCAATTATTGAAAATTCACTAAATTTGCAACAATCTCATAGAAAACAAAGAAATTCACACTTAAAATCTTTCCAAATAGTATCTGTTATATGGAGAATAGAAAAAAATAAACAATAAAATTTAAATATTTTAAGTGGAAACAATTAAAAATACTTCTTTATCGTATTGTTTACTGTTCCGTTTTCAGCAGTTAAGTTCTACTAAAATATCTCTGATTTCACTTCCGATAATCAGAGAGTCAAATTAAAAACTGCTTTGAAAACTTTAAGGAATAGGCTTTCAGATACGATACTAAAAAATTGTGATTTTCGGTCGAAAATGGGTTTTCAACGTAGGTGGATACCTTAAGCTCTCTGTCTGTTGTTAACGCTCTCTTTTTAAACATATAACCTTCCTGCTAAGAAGAGCTTCTCCCTGCGTAACTCTTTACATCTGGTTATAAATGTTCTTTAAATTATTATTACGTTATCTATTTAAAATAACCGGCCTTAACATTTTTAAAATGAATAAAAATAATTTAGATCAACTACTGCCTTTTTATTTAAGATGCTTGTTTACACCTCGCCCAATGAATGATGTTATATGTATAAGTAGGCAAACCAACAGACATTTAACCAGTTGCAGCGTTTGGTCGGAATTTTGATAATAGATTCCAGCGAAAAATTGAATGCCAAAACCGTTATAATGCTCACATATACACGACCAGACAGACTCCCCGTTGACGAATTTGATGAAACATTTAATACAAATCTACCATCTTGGTGTAAAGATCAAGCGAAATATTTCCTTCTTCTAGCTCGATCCTTTCTTGAGCTCTCGTGTTCACAGGCAGACAGACATGGTTCCGAGAATTGTTTTTTCCCGTTCGAAGTCAGTGCGGTCTAAAAAGCGGAAATTCATCAATACCTCAAGGTCGAATTTTGAATAGATGATTCCAATACTTTCACTTTAATACCACGTATCCGGGAACCGATTTACTCCCATCCTGTCTTGATGTTCGGTTTTCAAATGAAGAATGGCTTATAAAGACAGCTCGTAAACTGAGGTCGGAGTTCTAATGGCCATCACCAGCCCTTCCCGAAGGAGGAGCGTTCCGTTATCCGTGGAGGGAATTGTACTCACACTATTACTATACCCACCAGGAAAGCGAGAACCAGACTTACTTATCCTGCGACTTCTCATCCTATTGCTCGAGGTACCCCCAGGTAGGGTGTTCCTGCTAAGTACACTAGGTAGAAAAAAAGTATGTGTTCATTTCATTTCATTCATTCCTCCTCCTAGTCCATTAAATTATAGGAATGCTATCTATTGCAATGTTCTCATGACAAGACGTCTGGAAAATTCCTGTAGATTACCATCTATTTTGGTGATGATCTTCAGGAATATCTTTGCGATAGAGTAATTCTGATTAGATATTAATCGTCGAGAGATGTGTTGTAAGGAAGGTGAAAACCTTGGCCGAGTTCATAGATGCGTTATGGAGCTCAAAGTGGTGGAATTGGCTGTGGATTAAAATTTTCCTTTTTCCATAATTCCAATTGAAAATAGAAAGAAAAATCAAATGAGGCGAATTATCACCTTACCATAGCAAGCATATTTAGTGCTGAATGTTTTTATAGCTACAGTTAATTAGACGTTACGAGGTCATAAGTGATTTCCCTTTACCCCCATCCCAATTTAGAGTGTTTATTAACCTGTGGGTGTGATACGTGTTGAAAAGTTCTCATTAGTTGGATTCTCTTCCGCCTTATGTCTTCATCTTAGTTTTACCGCTTATTAAATCAGAGGAGGAGATGTTGTGTGTGTTTTCCTTATATCCCCAGACAAATGGAATGTTCCTCCTATTTCCGGCTTCTCGCCAGGGATTTCTTTTAAAACATCCTTGCATACGATCGAAAGTGGGAAAGGACCAAATATTCCTTATTAGATGTTTCTTTCAAAACCTGGAAATGGTTTACATGTCTTTTACCTGAGTACATAACAGCTCTCTTCATTAGAAATAGCTAGGTTCTTAGAAATTTGTTGTAACGAATTTTTTCCTTCAAACAGCTTGAAAAAAGGATTGTATAATGCGTTTTACACTTTAAAATAATTTCAACCGTTGAATGTCAACTCCTATTTTCTCATGGTACCTGAATTAAGCCACCTCTATTAGTACACAGAAAATAGCCAATATTACACAAGAATATTTTGACACTAGACTCAATTTCACCCAACATATTGATAATATTGTCTCTAAGGCCTACACTAAACTTGGCTTTATCAAACGTAATACCAGACATTTCTCCAGTGTACTTGCTTTGAAGGTTTTATTTTTCACTATTGTCCGCTCGGGTCTTGGACCCTTAGAATAAAAATAAAATTAAAATTATTGAACAGGTACAAACTAGGTTTTACGTTACTTATTTTACCGAAGAAATCACTATTATCCACAAGACTTATCCTCATCTCATTTATGTAGCATCTTTCGCATTCACAGTTTGAGGGTCTGATCTTTCCTGTCTTTTATTTTATCATAAGATAACTAATGATGCCATTGATTGCAGTGACATATTGAGCCGTATCACTTTTTCTGTGCCGACTAGAAGTCTGAGGAAGAGTTGCTTATTTGCAAATGTTTTTACCAGGTTTAATTATATACGTGATTTTTCTATTTATAAATTTTACAAGATTTTTAACAGATACTCTGATGATCTTGGTGTGTTTAATATGTCTTACAGTGTTTGTAAGACTGAATGTTTGCGGCATTTGTGTTCTTGAAGTGTTTTTATTTTATGTGATTTTTATAATCGTGTTGTGTTTTTAGTGATTTCTGTGTCTATCTGTTGTTTTTATTAATCTATATTTTACGGCAATTGTAGTGTTTGTTTATGTATCATGCACTCTGTAATTGGAGTTTATTTTGTAGTGTGCATTTTATAAAAAAATAAATATTGTCGAACTTTGAATGTCAGAATGCACGTAACATTCTGTGCGAATTATAATGTGCTTCAAATTCCTCGGCGAAAACACTACATAGAGAGTTAATAACAACAATTAATTATTTAATGCACACAAACAATTAATCTCTCCATAATGATGCTTTTAAAATTTTGCTGTATAATATAATCTACCTATTCAATTAACTAAAGCGAAAGTTTATAAATTCTCTAAATTAGGTACATGGTATTTGACATTCCATAGTTATTTCTTCTAGAAACTGAAGATTTATCCTCTCCCTTCCAGTCAAATTTCTTCCAGCGCTTTCAAAGATTACTGACTGTGACAAGGGAATATTGTTGGGTTCAAAGTTTGCTTATCACTTTCCTAGGTATCGAGGTCTGTTCGCCGTGAAAAACATTTCCTCGAACACTCTGCCAGCTGTTGGCGAACTCTTTTGTTCGCAAGTGTGTACGAACCTTAAGGATAGCCAAGCGTTGCTAAACACATATATGTAAATACAAGAGCTTAATTAAGTGTTGTTAGAGATTCTAAAGGAAGTTTTTATGAATAAATCGAAACTAAATCTTAAGAATTAATGTGTTGATCAGTTTGATTATTGTTATGTTTCCAAAAGGTTTAATACTAAGCTGTAGACTGTGAACAGTCCAAGCCAGTTTCGTGGCTCGATAACATAGAGTAGGTTTTCCCAGCGTTTTTCACCTCTCGCACACCCTTGATCAGACGTTTTAATTTTGAGTACTCCCTACTTTCAACCCCCCACCTCCCAACTATTTCAACTCTCGAAGAAATGTTTCACGATGTTAAGCGTCAAAGTTACCTCAACATTCAAACAATTCGAATTATCTCATTCGATTCGAACAATAACTTTGCTGTGATTTATTTTTGATTTTACTTTTCATTCCATATTTATTATAGTATTAGTTTCACATCCTAACAGATGAAAAGAGAAATAAAAAAGTTTCGTATTAATTAACGTTGTAATCTAACAATTACAGAAAGAGATAATCAACTATTCAACTGGAAGACAAGTTCAATTAGATCCTTGAGCTTGCTTCATTGCGATGAGTTTTATAAAATTAGTTTAAATGAAGACAGATATTTTCTCATGTCTGGAGCAGTTTCAAGCTTACTACGATATTTGATCCTAATATACAAGCAGAAGACGAGTATATTCTTTCTACAAGTTCTGTGTTCATAAGTGGTTTTAAGTATTTTATTGCCTTGGCACTGTGTGCTTGGTACTCTTCCTTCGCTGCTTCACAGTAGGCTTTCGACTAGCATAAATTTTTATTTTCACACGAAGTTGGGGAAAATTCTATAGCAGTTTTTAAAAAAAATATGCCTTTTGTGTTTCCGCCATTACCAAAACCCCCGGATATGTCCGCCGTATATCCAGGGGTACGCTTGGAACCTTTTACATAGAACCAAAAGCCGCAAATGAATATGCGATTAATACAGGAAGATTCAAGTTTAAAAATTATTGAATCATTTAAAACCCTCATCCCTTTTTTTCATTTTATGGTTGCAATGCGTATAACTTTCTGACTCTTAATGGTATTTAAATGGAATTTTTATATAAGCTGCCTTAGATATCTCGCTTCAACGCTTTGAAATAAATTTTTCGCTACGTCTCGCGCGTGGACAATTAAAAAGTGTTTAATACAAATGCTAAAATTTCCTCAACTTTTAAAGGTATTTACTTCAAATTATAATAAAATCTAACATTTTGCCGTATAATGTGCGAGTTTTGTAAAATTTGGCGTAAAGCTCTTCATGTTAAAAGCAAAATACATGCGAAAAATGTGTGATATTATATAGAAACCATTATATCATCCCAATTATTTATGTTTTTCAAGAAAATGCATATAAGTTATGTGCAGACTGATGATGAAAATGCCAATATTATCAGATTCCTGTGTAACAGGAGAAGCCCAAATCATTTTCGTGTCCATAAATTTTTCATTTGTCCCCTAAATGCCCTCGTGACAAAATCTTCACTGTAAAATCTGAGTTCCCACGATTCTCCACAACTGACTGTTAACAATTGTATTCAAATTACCATCAAATATTTCGCATTTTATCAATCATGCAAATATTTTCGGCCAGTTGTGTTTGCGAAAAAAACTCTTCGTATTGAAAGCTAATCGCAAGGAGTGTTTTGAGTTTTCATAACAGCATGAAATGGACACATTTTGGAATTCTGTGATTTTTTCCAAATGAGATTAATTCAATCTCTACGGTTCAGAGGAACATAAAACATTTTCGTTGAAAACAAGCAGAAACAAAGCCAGAGCCTATAAATATGACAGGAACTTTAAAGCAGGGGTAGTTCGTATCTGGTTTGGGGTTGCATGGCAGCTTCTAGAGAGGGCGATTTAGTTGTAATCGATATAAAAATGAATCGATATGGCTTCGATATGTCGATATTCATTGAAAAAAAGCGCATCCTTCAATCTACTCATTAAAACGACAGTTTGGTTAGAAAATGTCTTCTTTTTAATGATTGTGTTTCTTTCTCAACCCTGAGAAATTGAATTTCTTTTCATCTATAATACTCTCTTAACTGGCCTTTTGTATCTTTTTAGGCGCTTTGCACAACCCCGATTGTAACCGGATTAGTCACGAGCGGCCAAATGCAGAAGAGACGATTGCAGGCGTGAAGTACATTGCTAACAGTTGAGTACTGACCACACCTCTGCTTAGGTTCTCGAAAAGTGATTAACTTCCATTTTTTCAGCATTTGCCTAAGAAGCGGAACAGAACCGAACCCTTATTTACTTCATTCAGAACTTACCGTAAGTATGTGAGCAGTACCCAACTGCTTCCTGTGTACTTCACGCCGCTAGTCTCTTCTTCCGTATTATGCCACATATGACTTGTCTGGTTTTAACGGATTGTGCATCGAGCATTACATGGATATAATCCATCCCGATATGAAAAGTTTAAAAAACCAACTTCATTCCGAGCCCTAGCATTCGCTTACAGCGCTTAGTCTTTAATACCCGTCTGGTTGTATTAAGTTTGGATTTATTTAATTACGCTGCTTTAAAGTTTAAAAGCAGAGAATCAAATCCTGATGAATCTTGAATAAAATGTTCGATCTTCAAACATTCACTGGTGTTTTCGGAATTCACAAATTAATGATGTCTCGAATCGTCATAGAATTTATGCTTTCTTTATATCATGAGCTTATTGCCCGTGGGTTTCTTTGCTTCTTGTGGAGTGTCGCTGGAATCGCTTATCAAACGCAATATTTAAATCTCGGCATATTTAATGCAACTATATGTCCTGTTTATGAGTGGCCTATTCCTTTGTCCCCTATCATAGTTTCGGACGCCAAAATAAACCATTTTCTTAAAAAAAGCAATCTACGTTAAAAATGTAACAAACAGCTTGAAAAAATAGAAGACAGTTCCTAGTACCTCGATAATGACTTGCATGTGCCTGCATATTCTGAAGCTAGCATCACCCGTCTGAGTCCTTGTGCCATAAAACAGTTTCTGGTCCCTTCAAATGATAACAACTTAACCTAAATTTTCGTTCGCCAGCCTGGACATTAAATTTCAAGCTAAAAATTAAAGAAAATATCAAGATCTGATTTCGGGTTTTGAATGAATGTTTGTGAAAACAATTGCAATAAAATATTGGTAGATATTTATTACCCATTAGTAGATCCCATTACCATCCAAATGTTTGTTTTTTCCTACTTCCGTTAATGTGTAAATTATCTCTGGAAAATAAAAACAAATGCACGAATTAAAAAAAGATATGATATTAGCGTATTATTCTTATTGGAGAGTCAGAAAATCAATTTCGTTTTAATTTATTTATAATTATTTAAATTTTAATCTAAAATAGTTGCACCTGAAATGTCTCAACATTATTCGAAATTATGTATATGTCTTTCTGTTTAGACGATAACTCAAGTTGCAAACATCGTAGCATGGTAATGTTTTAGGCTGTATTCGTCCGTCCAGTCCCCGTCAATGTTGGCAAAAGCACGCTTAACGATTGAAAGCAGAAATTGAAAAAAAAATGTTGACTTATTATCTTAAATCTACTTTGTTGAATATTTCCTTACTAAAATCAATATTCTCTACATTCAGTCAGGGAAAAGGATCATGAAAGTTTCAACCAGGATAGTTTTTATCTCAAAATGGGTCATTTGACAGGTTGCGGTACAAATAGACTCGTATAAACGCTTTGGAGGCGGGAAACGTAAATCTTCGTTTTTTTTCAAATTACCCAAAATTAAAATTTTATTCAAGAATTTGTCTTGCGTACCATTTTAGATAATTTCGACATATTAATAGATGTTTGCGGAATGCATTCACTTTTCCCTTTATGGTAAATACATTTTAAAGGGCGAGCAAAGTAACGGTTTGTCTCTTTTTTAGATCATGCATCTAATTTATATACCGCACACAAAGTGTTAAAGGTCGGTACGTGTAGTGTTAAAAATGTTCGTGCCAAAAACTGTGTACAACGCTTTTAATTCGTTGACTAAGGAAAATTGCACTAACAAACATCTTTTCATACATTTCTTGAAATATAAAGCAATACTGATGATTACCATATAACATTATATAAAAAATCAGGATAAAGCTCATTTTTGTAGAGGTGGATGAATATGGTATACTATGAAAATTGCAATCTGATGTTGTTGCAAATCAATAATTGACATTGAATTAACCTTCTATGCTATATAAGCGAATTATTCGAATCGAATATTATTTTAATCAAATCAACTATTTAAAGCAAGCGAAATTAATTCACGGCCCATAATAGGCGTTCTTGTATCCAACAGCATAACAAAATGTACCTGAAATTGCTGTCGAAATTTCAAAGTTTGAGCTTAATTTTAAAATTTACTTCTCAAGATTTGGAGACTTTAAATCGTTTGAAAACCTCTTTATATCTCCTTAGATTCTTTGAATAAATATCGCAGTAATTCAAAATCAAGATGCGATGCATTTCCGTTTTAAAATCATGATCAGTGAAGCTGGAATTCCTGAATTGAATATGCATTTAACAGTCAAGTTTCGAAACGTGGAAACTCGCATATGAAGCGCATCCGGTGTTTGACATTATTTATGGTACAAGTCGCTCTTCACTTTTGAAAGAATTAAGTTTCCTGGATTATTGAGATTCATTTTCTGCCGATTATTTTTAAATTAACCCCTTCAGATTAGAATATTCTCTACTATCTAATCAGATGAAAGATTCCATTTTTAGAATGTGTTGTTATTTTCATCCGCTTAAGCGTCAGTTTATTTCTAAAGACGTTTATCTATTTCAAAGAATATCTGCTTTGTATTGTTCTAGAAAAGACCCAGAAAGTTCTACAACACCCGTCAATTCTTACTGCTCTTTTATTTGTTTACTAATGCAAGCGCAAAACTTGTCACCTTCTCTTATATGAAATACAGGGTGGCAATAACTTATTGAACCCATTTCAAAAATTAAAAAAAACTAATTAAGACGTTAACTACGTTTTTTTTAAAATGAGAGCGCATTATTTTTTTTTTCAGAAAGGTGACCCGCTGTTACGTTGGTCGTGAATTATTGAAAATCTGCCATTTTTGAGAGACATTGTCTGAGAAACTTTTAAATTTAAAAGAAAAATAAAACATGTATTTGTAGGGAATTTTACGCTCTTTAATTTGTTGAATCACATTAAAAATAGAACTGAATATATTTCGAGATATTCAAGAAAAACTCAAAAAGGAGAAAAGAACACGCGCATCGGCTTCCACTGATCAGGAGCAGTTGCGTATAGAAAACTCTTGCTGTTTCAAATTTAGAATGCTGTAATAGTGTGCCACCTATCGAAAAAAGACTGCTTTTATTTGCTCTCTCATTTAAAAATCGCACATTCTTAACATTATTAGTTATTATCATTAATTTTCAGATGACGAGGACGACACCCGAATTTGCACCCCTCTCCAAATTTCCACGCCACACCAACGGGAGGACTTTTACCCTTACGTATGATTTAACGGGAAACTGACCCAATTCACGATATATTTTCAGTGGAATTGGGTTTCCAGCCTGGAACTCTCCGATCCCATAGCCGAGACCTTAACACTAGGCCACTGCGGTCCAACAAATGTCAATTGAAGCTCATTTAATTCAGTAACATTGCAAACCAGAAGGAATATTCATTCCACGACTTTCTAGTATTCTTCCACATTATGGAGAGTTTTGTGTTTGCTTTGTCATAGAGTGAATTATTATTTTTTTCTTTCCCGTATATTTTGCAGCAGTAATTACTATGATTTAGCGAATTTATATGATACTTCCAAGTTTTTGTTAGTCAACTGAATTTACACAATCATTTTCTTCCTAGTAATAGTAATATCCGTAGGTGAAGGATCTTGAGTTCAAGGTCTTCTTTAACCCACAACACATCAGAATCGTACGGTGACGATAATCGATAAATAATTTTTAACTTCTTCTTTTGTCTGATTCGGGCAGACATTCGATACATTTCTAAGATACTGAACTCAAGACCAACGATCAAATTTCATGTATCTATCTTATTGCCCAATTTTGCTATCACGTTCACATATGCATGTAATATGATTTAACTTTTTAAACTTCTTTAAATGAATTTTTTTAAGACATTTCATTTTTATTTGCTTATCTTAGAGAACCACACTTCCACTATACCTTACAGAGTCCCGAGTGTTTAACGAGAGTCCCCTTCTGCTAAGGATTTAAGCTCTCTGCGTGTTGTTAACGCTCTCTTTTTAAGCATATAAGCATTCCTACCATGACGCGTCGTTCCGCGCTTAATATTTCACTCCAGGTCATGGATGTTCTTTATATCATCATTACGTTATCTTTTAAAAATAACCTGCATCTTCCTCTTTAAAATGAATAAATAGATGTTAGATTAACTACGACTTTTTACTTAAGATGCTTGTTTGCACCTCACCTAAAGAATGATGTAATATGCAAAAATAGGCAAATCAACAGACTTTTAACCAGTTGGAGCGTTTGGTCCAAATTTTGATAATAGATTCCAGTGACAAAACCGCAAGTCAAATACTGTCCATTCAATTTGTTTTATTTCTGTGTTATAAAGTTATATATACACGCTCTGATATCCTCCCCGATATCCTCCCGATTTTAATTGAAAACTTAATGCAAATTTACTATCTTGGTGTAAAAGTCAAGCTCAAAATTTCTCTCATCTAATTTGCTTCTATTTTGAGCTATCGCGCTCCCAGGCAGAGAGACAAAGTTACCAAAATTGTTTTCTTTTCCGAAATCAATTGATAAGTAAATACATATTAATACCAGACACTTGTTTTATGATTTTATCCAGACGTTTTCACCAACTTCGCTTTTCTTATGTTGGCATGTTTTGGAAGTCAGTGATGTCTTAAAAGCGGAGATTCAACAAAATCCCAAGGTCGAATTTTGAATAGATGGTTAAAATACTTAATCTTTCATAAAACGTATCCGGAAACCGAGTTACTCCCACCCTGTCTTGATATTCGGGGTCAATTATAGAATAGCCGCTACGACAGCTCGGATACCGAGGTTGTAGCCCTAATGGCCACCTCCCGAATGAAGGACGTTTAGTCATCCGTGGAGGGAACTCAACCCACACCATTTCTATACCCACCAGGAAAACGAGATCCTGCTTACTTATCCGGCGACTTCGCATCCACGTCCTCGTGGTGCTCCCAGGTGCGGTTTCTTACTAAGTAGAAGATGATGACGATTGTATGAGAAGATCTCCTCTGTTGGTTTCTCTTGAACCTTATTTTAACCTTTTAGCTCTAACCCTTATAAAATTAGAGGATGATATATTCTTTTCCTGATATCCCCGGGCAAAAGGAATCTACTTTCGCTTTCCGACTAGCCGACAGGAATGTTTTATAAAAGTCATTGCAGACGGTCAAATGTGGGAAAGGACCAATTGTTCCCTTCAAATTCTTCTTTCTTTCATCACCCAGAAATGGTTTATGTGTTTTCACCCTAGTACGCAATAGTTCTCTTCATTAGGAATCTTTCAGAAATGTCTTTTAGGAAACGCTTTTCGTTAAAACGCGAAAAAATAAAGGTATATGGTGCTGTTTTTTACACGTTATAATAATTTCAACCATTGGATACCTTGCCCATTCCCAATATTCCATGGTACCTGAATTAAGCCATTTCTATTTCCTCTCAGCACATGACGCTCTATAAATGGTATCTTAACGATGTTGTGTGAATTCGGAATATTAAACCAACATCGTGGAGATATCGTAAAATATATCTTTTGCTAATAGCGTTAGTATACTGAAAATGGCCAATATTACACGGGAGTGCAAACTACTGGCCGAATGGGCGACAATTTAAAAGGATGTCGGTCATTATGTTGACCTAAACATTAATCAGTCCTCAAATTCGGACATAAATCGCTTATCTCGACCGTTTATTTTATAATAACTTAAAGAGGGGTTTAAAATTAATATATTCCTTGATAGCCTGCTCTCAACATCTCCCAAAATCGCAAAGCTTTTTGCCGACGAAAGTCTTAATTTCTCAACGGAGAGGGCAATAGCCCCCCATGCTGCCCCCTGTATAAATGGGCTATTCTTTCATCCCCATTCATAATTTCTAGACGCCGAAATATCGCGCTTTCTGAAAAAAGCAGTTCCCGTTGACAATGCGAAAGACAGCATGAAAACTCAAAAAGTACGAAGTTAGTGCCAAGAAACGCGATGATTCCTTGCATGTATCTGCATAATCCGAAGCTTACTGCCATCTACCCATTTCCAAACAGATGTCAAAAAACTACTTGCATTGAGCTAACAGATGGCCTATGAAAGCTCAAAACTAGAAGGAAATGGGACCACTTCGTTTTTTCCCTGGTATCTTCAAATGATAACTTAATGTCTAACTTTTGTTTACCAGCCTGGACATTAAAGTCCAAACGTGATTTAAAGAAACCATTAACAACTCTCAACTCATAATTTCTAGATTTGTGTGAAAACTTATATAGAAAATGTTTAAATTAAAATAGTGGTAGAGCTTTCATCAAAACGTCCATTCCCATCAAAATGCTTATTTTTTCTTCGTCCTTTATTGTATAAATTATATCTTCAAAATAAATTCAAATCCGAATAATTCTAAGAGCAATCTTTACAATCAATACTTACTGAATTATTCAGTTTTCAAATAATCAGTCCTTCATGTCTCGTACTGTAGTTAACTCTAGAAAAATTTCGCTTTTTCTAATTGATGAATGTTCATACATTGCAAATTCTTTTATTGCAAAGCACCATTTTGTAACATGGCAGCTGACAGTCTGAGAATAGAAACTGCTCGAATTTAAAAAAAAAAATTATCATATTAGGATAGTAATCAGTTTCGTTTTAATTTATTTACTATAATTTGAATTTTAATCTCAAATAGTTCAATATGGAATGCTTCAAAATTATTCGAAACATAATTATGCACCATGCCACAAACTATAATTATGTATTCCATCACTAAATTAATTCTTGCTAAACATTCAAGAGTTAACACCTTTCAAATGGTATGTTTTCTCAAATCTCTAATTAAATGACACTTTCTATATTGGGAATGTGTTCTTATTTTAATTCATTTGAGAACCTAAAGAACAACTGAAATGCTTATGTATTCTTCTTAATTTTTGTATCTTATTATAATGTCTCTAAATGGTTTTTTTTGGTTTAAATGTTTAAAATTGTTCTATTTCTCAATGTAAAAATTTCATTTTGTTTCGCCGTTGCGGCACCTCAAAGTTTTGACCACAACATCTAATAAAATTAATAAATAAAATTCAGTGAATGACTGAAATTGAAGGACAACTTTTGAATATTGAGCATAACTGAATTTCGGATGTCTTATGTTCTGATATGGAATCAAGTAATTTTTGCTGCAACATCATGGACAATGAATTGCAGCACAGATTTTAATAAATTTCTATTAAATTAAGTTCAAAACAACTTGATTAAGTTAACTGTGATATAAAATTAAATTCGAAGAAAAATAAATTTTTATTCGGAAAAATGTGAAAAACAATCGGTCGAAAATCATTTCCAAAAACTTTTCTTTTATATAAATATTAAAGATTTTGAAATATAATAAACTATAACATTTAAAAATCAATTTCAAGTCTCTTGCTCTACCTCAAAAATAAATCAAAGGAAAAATCAAAACTGTTTTAAAATGAAGACATTTCACTTCAAAATCTGGCTAACTGATGGTGAATACCTGTTGAAAACAGTATGGGAGTTCGTAATAACTAATGTCTTCATAAACAAAGCAAAAAAAGATGCAATGGAATGCATTTGGCTTAGAAATGCATTTGGCTTAGACACGGAAGTGATATGTAATTGTCCTATAGATAGGACGCTGGGCGATAACGTGTTAAGAGAGCATGAATTCATTCTGTGAATTTATTGAATTGTAATGAATAAATATGTAATGCATAAAAATATTCTCGATCCACTTGCCAATTATTTCAACCATGAAATATTAGGAGGGAAGAAAAAGAAACTGAGAATTTGAGAGTCGAAATTTAATGTTTTATCTGATTCTTAGATTTTGCAGATTTTTAAGTGCGAAATATGCAGCATGTGTTATCTAAACGAATGAAGTTGGAGAAACGGCGGAAAATTTGTCGTAATCGGCGCTCAGTTAACCGGCAATCTCAAAATAACGACACTGTTAAGTTAAATCTGAAATCTATACCTATGAGACAAAACAAAGTAATGGGGGAGTGAAGCAATGATGCATGCTTAAGTGAATATAGTTAATTCAGCTTACATCACTATCTGTCTTGATGGCGATACAATAATCCAACTTATACTTGAAAAGTAGAAAAATGATGAGTGGAGGGAGTAGATGAAAATGAGGAAAACACGCAGACAAAGGATTGAAAACTTTCATAAACCTAAATGAGAAATTCTCATTTATGTCAGCATATTACGAAGCTTCATTATATACGAACTTTATTTTTGAAATTTCAGCAACATTCTTATAAACAGGTAGACATTCGAAGTTGTACACTACTAGCCAAAAGCAATGCATAATTGTAGCATTCAATAAAAAAGGGCTTGAAGAAACACCAAATACAATTCTAAATGTCTGTAAATAAATTCTGCATCATTACAAGGATAAAAAAATGTAAGAAAGTCTCTATGTTTTAATTCAACTGACATCATCAAAAATACCTTCTCCACATCGGCACTTAAACCATTGGGTTAGATTCTAAATCTGTCACTTATTTCTGGTATCAAAGAAATAAGATTTATACCTTTAAAAACTCATTGATTCAAGCTAAATTTCCCTTTCTCACAAGAAGAGGCGTCAAATACCGGAAGAATTTTTGATGTCTGACTATTCATTTTTATGACAGGTCTGTGGGGTAAATAGTGACATTTATTTCCCAGTTTCGCTTCGCTTCCGGAACACGTTAATTGATATTTAGTGCTTCCCATTCATCAAAAGCCTTTTGAAAATCACGAGGAAAATTTTTACAATTTAATTTCTATATCATTTTTTCGTCTCACTTCCAAGTTAATCCTTTATTGTCTGGAGGGATTTGGAAAAAGTCTAAACGGTGATTCTAGTAAGTGTCGACCATCTAGGAGAATATTCAATTTTTCTTTAAATAGGTCAAATGTCCATTATAGTAGTTTTCTCACTTTCAACTTTTACCGGATGATCAATTCCTAGATTTTCGAGTTCCTAAAATTCGCTCAGAGCAACATTTAAAAATGCATCACCAGCATTCTTAAAGAATTAATTTCATTACATGTTTCATTTGACTTCCCCATAACACACCAACGAAGTTCCGTTTCAACGCCAATAAGGTCAGAGTCTAAATTAATTGACATAGTAATCATCAATTGTGTCAGTATATCTGTCCCAATCAAAATATCAATTTTAGTTTCTTCGCCTGAAAGATCATAAAGTTCTATTTGTTTATTCCTGAGTTCGTACAAAATTCGAGGTACACCAAATCTCGGAACATAACTGCATATTTTTGTCTCAGACATTATTTCAAAACAATATGAAAATTTTCCTTTCAAATCTATTATCTCTATTGAAAAAATGTCATGCTGTTTTGGTTTCGTTTCTACTCCACCGAATAAAGAATGAATCACAGTTTCGGAACAAACGGCTTTCAAAATGTGTCATGAATCGCTTTTTCGCCGATATATGAGGATTGAAAATCAGTATAATTCAACAACGATTCATTTTTTCTTTCCTATGGCCTCGACTTTTAACGAAAATTGTCTGCAAATAAACAATTTTGCCTCAGTCGTAGTTCGAAACGGATACTTTTCCATTACCCTTCTCGTTCATATTTGGTTTTTTTTTATCACGCATTAATTCAAAATGAGATCGAGAACACAGGTCGTCTTATTCGTCGTTGCAGTTTTAGAAGATTGAACCATCATCTGTGCGTGCGAATTGGCTATATATATAGCTTTTTCGCCTGGAAATTAAGATAGTGGTAGACTTCAAAGAACTGATATTTTGTTAAATTATTTTTCTTTCTGTAAGGGATTTAATCTCTTCACACGTTAATGTTTTATGATTTCAGATATTTTTCATCTTTTAAATAAAAATCACTGCATTCTTCCTTCAAATAAGTTATAACAACGTCGATAATTTTCTGTTTTGCACCGCTTTTAAATTAGCAGCTTTATTAAGAAAAAGAACGGATCTGTCTCGACAAATTACAATAGAGGTATTTTAAAGATAAACAGTTCTTCTGTTTCCAGTTTCATTTTCCAAATAATCAGTGTTTCATTTATTGATATAGCAAATTGATGGAATTTCTAAGAAATATTCCTGTAGTAATGGATATTCCGATTAGATGGAATTTTTATTTTTCTAGAATTATAACAGTCTGGATACAAAGGAAAATCGAGAATATTAGTTAGCTTTCGTTTTTCAAACGCTTCGCGTGATATGAAATAGTTTATTAATACTCTTTTAAAAGTAATCAAAAGCAATCAGTAGAAAAAAGACACTTAGCTTCAATTAAATCCTTAAAACGTTTAAAGATTGTTTAGAAACTGAAAGAATTCAAAATTAAGCATCAGGGGAATTTTTTGTTTGGGGGGAGGAGGGAGAATGGTTCAATAAATACTGATGTTACAAAAGTATGCTAGGTGATTCTAGAAAAGATATTGGCTGAACGTGAAGAAACGGTAATACATATCAAACCAAGAAATATACTAAGAATAATTAAAAATATTAAAACTATAACAACTTCGTAAAATTACAAAATAGAAAAATATACACAAAGTATCTCGTACGCACAAAATGTAACATCTTCCAAGAAAACAATGATAATAATTTAATAAACTAACTAACACAGCGACCACTACCTGCATCTCTAGTTCTAATTCTGTCTTACAGTAACACTATGATTATCCGTGTAGTTAAAAGCTGTGGAATTTTAAGAAGGTCTTAAGTCTTTTTGAAATTTTTAAAATTTGTCAATATTATATTAAGAATCATGGCCATCTCCAGAGTTCTGCGTCCTATGCGAAATTTTGGTGACTCCCCACCCCTTGTGTATATCGTATATTGGTATAGTCGAGGGAAAATAAAACGAACCTCCCAGCATTATTCTGCCTTAGTTCATCGGAGATTAAAACAGAAGGTAAAAATTTAAAGAAATAACGTTTACTGAACGATTCCATAGCTAAAAATGTATAAGGTTTCGTCTACATATTTATAATTGCACTAACTTCAAAATTTCCAATACCAATACCCATTTTTGGGGACATAAATAAATTTCTCATCAAAAAATACCCCAAGATATCAATTTTCGTTCATTTACTATTAAAAGATAGGAAGATATTCGACATTTTGTGTTCACGATATAAATGGGGCCGTCTCTATATTTACATGGCTCGTTGCTTGCGTTTAAATATCGGTTGTAGAATTAAAATTTATTTCGCTCTTTAAACGTCATCCTAAAAGTTCCAATGTATTTTTTACAATCGATAAATACAAGATTCATTACAAAATTCTGCAAAAATGAAATTTTCTTCAAAAAATATGATTTTGATCTTCATGTATTACATTACTAAATGAAGGAAAGATATAACCTTTTTTAATTATATGGAGAAAATAGAAAATTTAATGTACCTTAAAAACTCCTTCTTCAAGTAAGCTAAAATTTTGCATAGACATATTAAATAGCCTTCTGCTTCGATTACTGTTAAAATGAGGGGTTGTTGCATCCCAGAGGTTTTTAAAATTCGAATTTAATAGAAGGACTGTGATCCAGAAGTTGTCCTGACAAAAGATTTAATCACGTCTATTTTATAAATAAATATAAATTGTACCTTCTTTTGGAAAGTTTAATCTGCAATTAAATTTAGTTTAGATTTTCATTTTTATTGAAAAAATTAAAGATGAAATTATTTATTATCAAGACTGAATCTGTGAATATCTACCATATCACAATCGAAGCGTAATTTAATTCTTTATTTAGTTTATGAAAAGACTTGTTTTCTCGCTCAAAATGGAAAATAGTTTTGGAAACTGCAGGTTACTTATTTAACATTTAAGATTTAAATGCTCCGTGTTTTAAAATGGATAGTAAGAGTCTGTTGATGTTGAAACAGTTAATCGTATCGTTAAACGATACGGTTATTAATTATTTTCTAACTAAAAGCATTTGAAATAGACGAAACGTTGTGGAAAAGTTATGCATATCTGAGGTCTGTGGACTCAAAGAACCATTTAATTTAGGATAACTGCAATTCATTAGACCATTCATTCTGGATTCATCTTGGCAAGAATTAACAAGTATTAGTCTACCATCACGAAATGGTATCTTCCTCCTAAACTATTCAAATGAAAATAAAGGGCAGTTATTAGATATTTCTCATTAGATATTTCCATTCTAAATAACTTGAGTTGATTCCGTCCATTTCTTACCATCCCTCAAAACTTACTACCATAGAACGTTTTTTAAAACAACTCTTTCTCTTTCGTAATTTATAAATTATTCAACTTTCTACATTCCACGAATCTCCCTTTTTCAGTGAAATCAGTTATTTCTATCAACAATAACTTAAGCAATGTCATCTTCAGTGAATTTTTTCTCATGCGAATTAATATTTATAGTTTTTTAAAATCTACTTAAAACTTGAATTTCCGTTTTACTTCTTGTATTGTGATTCCACTTCGAACAACTACTGGAAAGAAGACAAACGTGCAAAGGAACGAAGAACATATAATGGTAACATAAAAAATATTAAAAATTATGTTAATTTTTATTTAGAAATCGAACTACGAAAACTTTTTATACAATTGTAAGCTCTTTGAAAAAGAAATTCTCGAAACTTTTTTACTAATAAAAATCCAATTCTTCTATGAAATGATACAGAAAATATTAAAAAAGTAGCTTACAAGAAAATTTCAAAGTAGGCAAGAATATCTTGTAGTTGCGTTATGTCTTTTCCACTGCAGAAGGTCGCTGATACCTGATGAATTTTTCATCCAGTTTGTTCGGAGTTGACATCTTCAAATGTGTTCAATGGGTGTACCGTCAAACTTTTTTAAGAGATTAAATTGTTAGATTTCATATCTAAATTCCACTTAACTGTACAGTTTATATAACTCCTTATATCCAGTTCATATCAGCATAGGATATTCTCGATTATACAGCAGTTGTAACTACGCTTTTCATATTCCTTAATAGTTTTTCAAACTTGGGGTTATTTATGTTTTTCTCCAGACTCGTTTTTGTCTAACCAACACAAGTAAATTAACTAATTTATGAAGCTTGCTGATCAGAACGAATCCGCTCAAATGTCAAAAGAGAAAAAATGGCTTACATGCCGAAAGATAAAGATCAATGTGAAAAAGTGGTAAACAGTATATATCACAAAATAAATGTCCTCCCTCTCTCTAAACTTTTCAAAAAGGTAATCTATGGAACATCGAGATGAAATATCTTGGTGTGACATAAGACCAAAAATTAGCCTATACAAATCAAATAGATAATATAAGAAAGAACCTCATAGATGTGAAAGCCCAGCTTTAGACCCTTAAAATTCGGAATTCCAAACTTTCCATTAGGCAACAAATTTCTCGCCTACAAATCCTTATTGAGATCACTGCTGAGGGTCGCTGTGGCTCACATTAACATGAAAGATTTGAAACTCTTCAGAAACCCATAGCTAGGCAAATTTGAAAATTGCCATGGTTCAGTAGGAGCAAAAATATTATATAGGCCGACAAATAAAAAAGTATACAAGAATGTTTTCTCAAAAGTGCCAAAAAAATTTTCAATAAAATTGAAAACTGTAACAATGAAGCCATCAGATATATCAGTGCACGATCACAGAAACAATATAAATTGAAAAAAAGCAAGAGCAGCCATGCAAAGGAAAGCACGGTTGAAAAATTTTTTTCTCACACAGGGCCGTCTAACCCATAGAGAGCAGAGGACAGCCGATTCCCTGTCGTTCGACGAGAAATACCGAAACATGTACACAGTTAACGGGATATGATACGTGCACTGACATTTTACCCTTCAGTTCTTTGCCCCTTCTTCCTTTACTCCTCCCTTCTTATTATTGTAAATTTAATTTAAAAGAAAATAAACCCATGCGAAAATAATTACTTAACTTTTTAGAATTAAATCTTAGGCGAAAATCACACTAAATAAAGTTAAGTTTCTGATATAGATTATTGCAGGATTCAAGCATTGCGTAGAAAAAATCACCCTCGTCTTCGATCCCTGAAGCAATATAAATCGAAGTAAATCAAGAGCACTCAAACATAGGATAGCACGAAGCAAACAAAATACTCTCTAACCCCTTATCAATACCTAGACAGCACAACAACACTAAAATGAATAGGTTGAATAGGATTTAAAAAAAGACACCGTAAAGGTTAAAGGTGACCATTCGGAGTGGCTTTATCAGAACAGTACTGTTATTCTTTTGACTTTAGTCTTAGTTCTGGCTAATAGAAAAAACTGTTATTCTCTTGTGTTTAGTCTTAGTCCTGACTAGTAAAAAAATTCTCATGTCTTTAGTCTTAGTCCTGGCTAATCGAAAAATGTAATCAGTACACAAATATATACTGCTTTGAGAATACAAAATTAAAATAGTTCATCTCAATGTCAAATATTAAACTTTTTATAGAGAAGTATTTCATGAAATTAAGTTCCAACAATTTCGATTCAAAAACATATCAAGTATTGTTCCAGACGCTCGCGCCACAACGCAGCACTGTGCTGAAGGATTGCAAGTTATCCTTCCCCGCTGCGCCGTATGTTGATTCAATGGACGATATTTTTGAAATAAAAGGATATATTTTTGATTTGCCATGTCGCGGAATCTCAAAAATGCGTTTTTAATAAGAAGTTAAAATCAAAATATCCATTCATTAAAGCAAGTACCAGCAACTTTAACAGTGAAAATGAATGTGTAAAATGTAGGTGTGTATTTTCGATTTAAATAGGGGGGAAACTGAAGTTAAAAAATAAATTGAATCTACCAAACATAAGCATGTCGTGTCAGAAGCGATTTCGAATAAAAATGACAAATCATATTTTAAGAAAAAGCCATTTGAAGAAGCCGAAATAACTTAGCTGCATCTGAAGGTTTTTGGTATTGCCACCGTAATGCATAACTAGTCATTCCACCAATGGTTTGTACGAGTCGCGGGAAAAAAAGCATCCACCCAGCCCTATTTTGCCGTCGTTCATCAGGTATCAAAACAAAAGGTACCAATTTTCAGCAAATAAGATCTAGTAAAAGATTTCATAATTAAAATTTTCATAAGGGGTGGTATACATAATTATAATAGCACTAACTTCAAAATCTCCAATGGAAACATACATTTTTCTTGAAAAAACATTAAAACTAAATACAAATTTATGCTGTAGTTTAGTTAATGAACGTCCCGCTTTGAAGCAACACGAGAGTTAATTTGTGACGAACCTCGAAATTTTGAACTTTTGTCAGATGAAGAAGATGACACCTGAGCTGGCGCGTCTCTCCAAACTTTCGAACCACACAAGCTGAAGACTGTTTGATTCCCGACGACTGATTTAAGGTGCAACAGCCCGACATAGACGGCGGATCTTCAGCATACCAGTGCGGAATCCACATAAGTATAGTAGTGTAAATGTTTAACTGTTTTTTTCAAATACCCAATCCACAGTTTGTACCAAATTACCCTCCCATCACAGTGTACAGGCAATATATTCTTCAGAATTTTTCCGAAATTAATTTGGTTGAAAACGAACTATTTGATGAGACATCCTTTGTTCTGCGAGACATTACAGAAGGAAAAATCGTCCATTGGAAACCAAATTCTGCACCATTATCTCATATAAAGAATGAAATATTTACAGCTATCAATGAAAATGTTTCCTATAATGGTACTGATAAATTAGAAAAATATTCTCAATGTTTGACAGGATCTGATTGAGATACCGAACGTTGTTTTAGTTTAATGACCAACAGAACGGACCAGAGATAAAACTAAATTGCATGTTGAAATTTTAACGTACATGCTAAACACCGAAAATAATTTTGATCTCTGTTGCATAAAATTTTATCAAAGCATCCAAAAAATGAATTCTTCGTGAAATGAATTAATTCTTTAGAAATATCTAAGAAAACCTTTTTAAAAAAGGGTAAATGATATGCTAAGGTACTAAACATTTTTCGGTACGATTATATGTGTTTTATCAATAACTAATCTCCATGTCCGCTTTATTTAGTTTTACTCAATGCGTATACCCAACGAATGATACTATTACTACTCTAATAATTTCTCGTTAATTTCGAAATTATGGTGAAGGCGCTCACAATTATTCATTTTTAATTGTGTCCTGATTTAACATTTAAAAAAAATGTTCATCCTAAGAAGTGATATCAGTTCCAAATAAGTAAAATTATAATAATAAGTTATGATTTTTGACAATAATACCGAAATATATATTAATATGTTTAAAATTATTTTTATAAACACGTCATACCACTTTAAAATAAATATATCAAAATTCGGGAAATTAAAAATTTTAAAGGAATAGTGCATATTTTGCTAGAATATTCTACAGGAAAAGCATCTTAAATTGCAACTGCTATTGCACCCACAAATAAATCGAAACTTCATTTTAGAAATATAAAACCAAAAATAACATTTTAAAATAACAGAAATTTGTAATTGATTTAAATCGCATTTGATAAATTTTTCGAAAAACGTTTTAAACATGTCATTCTTATCTCGAGGAATCTTGAATAATATGTACTTAGCAGAAGTCATTGAATTATTCCTAATGTGCTCGTCATAATTCTCTAATATAATTACTCGGATGGAAATAAAATATCAGGAATATACAACAGTAAACTTTCCATTTATCCATAGCAAACATGCAATATGGCGTAAGTTAGATTGGTTTTCGATAGAAATGAGTGAAACGAAGTACTAATTCAAATTTCCTCAGGCAAGGGCGCTGCTATCGTTTATCACATGCAAACGTGAATTCTCTATATATCCTCTATATATAACAAGTAAAAAATAATACCTAACTTGACTTGTTATAACAATGATACATTTTGTCGAACATACAGAAATGGCGATAGCGAAAAGGTTGTTTAATGTAGCTCATACCCATGAACATGTCTTAATTTCAGACATTGAATGATGTAGTACTGTACTGATTCAACTAAGGAAACTTGCTCTATTCCGTGGGTTGAGAAGATGCCAGAGACAAGAGTAAAAAAATATTTTCTTTGTTGTTCTTATTCCTTTGCTGTATCTGACACAGCTAATAATTCAATCTTAGAACATTTAGTTTCTCATAGCGTAAAAGACACGTATACAAATCACTTCCGTACCAAATAACTTTAACACTAATTTTCATGTACCAGCCTAGAAATAAAAATCTAAGCTTTATGTAATAGAAACCTAACACTGAACGTCCCAATCTTCGTAAACAAAAATTTTGAAATCTTATATAGATATACCTGCAATATAAAGAGTGGTAAAACATTTTCATGAAACATTTTCCTCATGATAAGACAATAATTCGCATAATTTGAATTTTCTTTCTATTTTTAATTTTAAAGGAATTATTGGGAAATTGAAATTTCAACCCCCTACCATTCCCACCGCCTTTCAGCTGGATAGCCCATCTAAGAACTCGGGCGAGATTTTTATTATCCTTACAACATATCCCACGCTGATTAAAATCAAATAAAAATTACTCCAGTTATAGAGTTTACAAGATAACATGGGCAAAAGCAAAAAAAAAAGTTGTTTTGGGTTCTAGGTGTCATGATCGGTGAAGATCCGCAGAAATATTCCGGTTCATTGGGTGGTGAAAGTTGTTTGCTTTGGCAAGCTCTAACGCCCCTTAATGCTATAACTATCAACAGGCCTGGATTAAAACTTTGGAGGCGGGAAACGTAAAGTAAATCTACGTTTTTCTCAAATTACAGAAATTCAGTTTTAATTGAAGGGTTCGATTCATTACCACTTTTTAAAATCAGACATTTTAAAAAAATTGTGGGGAATACGTTCACTTTCTCCTTTATGGTGTACTAGCCGCCTTAGGGGACAAGCTGCTTCGCCCGTTTAAATTTAAATTATTTTATACGTAAAAACGAGGAAACGTAAATCTACGTTTTCCTCAAATTACTGAAAATCAGTTTTAATTGAAGAATTTAATTACTACCACTTTATAAAGTTGGACATATTAAAAGATTTCTGCGGAATACGTTCACTTTCTCCTATATGGTATACTAGCCGCTTTCGGGGACCTTCGCCCGTTTAAATTAGTTTATATTTTTGTATTTTATATTAATTATAGCATTACCCGTCGCAGTTTCAGCCGCGATAACTCATGAAAGATGAACAAAAAACTGAATATTTTATTGTATTTGTCCAGATAGAAAAACATTTAAAGACGTAAATTTTAAAATGTCAGCGATACAATTCTGTATGATGCATCGCAGCTAACGAAACTTAAAAACTGAGTTTCAAGTAACTTTCACTCAATCCCTCCATAACTCATTGCTAGAATGATTAACGCTGAATATGATCTCGAAAGCCGAACATGTTGCACGCCCATGTGAACCAGTGGGTACAAAATGTGAGGCGGCAAAAAATTCATAGACATCTAAAAGACTCGGGAGTATAGGAGGTAGACAATGAAATTTAAAAATTAGTTAGTTTTCCCTAACACTACTGCGTTTTTGTAATTCCTAGTCTTAGGCTGAAATTTCTAGTTTCTAATATCAAATTTGATGAGTTACCACTTGAGGAAATTCAAGTTTGGCGGCAGTGCTGTACTCTTAAGCCTAACCAAAATTTTAATAAAAACTTACCTATCATACAATATAAAAAAATTGAAAGCGTTTTCATGCCTCATAATTTAAAAATGGCAGAAAAACATGTGATAAAATGCTTGAATACAAAAACGAAAAACGCAACCTGAAATGAAATATGTGTTGCCAACTGGTAAAGAAAATATTACTTTGAAGCAGGTGCGATAAAATATTTCAGAAATACACTGAATATTAAGGTGAAAATTCTGCTTTGGAGTTAACTTCCCAAGAAAACAATTTCACAACCGTAACAATTGCAAAATCGCGAGAATGAAAGATTTGTTGAAATAATGATATGGCTTGAATTATATATACAACAATAAAAACATTGTTACAATTCATGTTTTAAAACATTAATTAAAATTGAACTTGAAAATAAGATTGGTGTCATTTGAAAGCTAATTTTTTATCTTTAAGATGATGCAAAAATTGTGTTTTTGCAATAATAGGATCCGGTAAAGGATAAAGTTATTCCGGGAAAACGTTGAAATTAAGGGAATTTAAAATAATTTACATTTTAATTAAAATTTCAAAAAATCCTTTCTTATTGAGCACCTACTCCACAAGAAGCAACCGCCTGCCAAGTTTTTTGTCCCAGTGGTTTGGGAGATTTCTTGAAGAGAGTGTCAAGGAATTTGCCTTTTAAATGTAAAGATTACCATTCGTCCAGATTTCGTCCATTCCGACAATTTAGATCCTGCATGTAATTTTTATACCGCACACAAAGTGTTAAGATGTAATAGGGCCCTTGGGCTATGCAAGTTCCGGAGTCCCTCTTTCAAACTCAGATGTCTACATAAGTAGTTTTTGAAAACTACGACAAATTGAAATAGCAAAACATTTAATTGCAGGCTATTTTCCAAATATTTGGTTTTCGGATCTCGCGTACAAAAAAGTTAATTTGAAAAGTAAATAAAAAAATTACAAAATCTTTTTAAAGTATTCTAAATATTCAGGTCAGAGCTATTGACGTATGAGTTAGTTATCCAACTGAAAATATGGACCACACTGATCTGCAAACGGATTCGAAAATATGAAGGAGAAAAAAGAAAACTAAGAATAACTTTCTGAAATTTTAACGATGCTTGAGTTTTATCTGATTATTTTCGAGTACACGACCTTATTATTCAAGCGAAAGTACAAAATTAGATTACTTTGAAAATTCCGGATAAAAAATGTCTCGAGGCGTGATGGACCCCAATGTTGTAGAGTCCCTAGGCAGTTGCCTGATTGATAATCCGGCCGTGACCATCTGCTTGGTTACCCCCTGTGTACCCCTTGGACCACACGAGTTGTTTTTACTTACCTCGTTTGGAACAGGGCCATAACAACAAATATTTTCGGGCGTTATATATGTATCAATTGAATGTATATCTTTTATGTCAATAAGATATTATATATATTATTGTATGTATATGTATTGATGTATATCTTCTATGTAAATAAAATACTCTCCGTAAATTAAATTATTTTTCTCAGAAAGAAAGAAATATATTCTGCCGTATATACGAAAAATATTGTAAATAGAGGAGACACTAAGCCTCATTTCAAAAGTTCTTTATTTGACGAGCTATACACTACAGCTCACATGAAAGAGATCAAATTATAAAGAGAAAGGGTTTAAAAATTTGATTGTATTTGCTGACACACTTATTACACTTCGACTATAATGCTCGCGAGGTCGTAAAAAGCTTAGTTTCCCTTAATTTCGCCGCTTACAAAGGCAGAGATTATTTCTAATTAATTCCGATCAATAAAGCAATTAGCAATTTTCTGTAGGCATAATTAATAATAAAAATTTTTATTGAAAAATTTCAACTCATGCGGTACATTTGAATAATGAAGCATAACATCGTTTTTCACATTTTCGTTTATTTAAAGTATAATTATTAAAATTTTTATAACATGTTCTATACTTTGTTGTTTCTAATCCTGATTAACCTTGAATAATATGCTCAATCTTTAAACAATCAATAGGGTTTTCTGAATTAACTCATTATGATGTCTCGAACAATCATAGAGTTTAGGTTTCATCATGTTTTCTTCTATAAATCATGAGCTTATTGGCTTTGGGTTTCTTAACTTCTATTGGAGTGGCGCTGAAATCGCTTAACAAACGCAATTTTTAAATTGCGGCATATTTAATGCAACTATACGTCCCGTTTATAACTGGCCTATTAATTTGCCCTTCATCATAGTTTCGGGTAGCAGAAATGTCCTGTTTTCTGAAAAAGAGCAATCCATGTTAACAATGCGAAAAGTATATTGGAAACTCAAAAAATCCGAAGATAGTGACTAACTAGAAAAATGATTGGTTGTTTGTTCCTGCATATTCCAAAGCTTCCTATTATCTACCATTTCCAAGAAGATGTCAAAAAACTACTTTCATTGAGTTAAAAGATGGGGATAAAACCACAAAATCAAAAGGAAATGGAAAAAATTTTTCCCTCGTACCTTCAAATCACAAAAACTTCAACTCTGACATTCGTTTACCAGCTAGGACATTAAAGAACAAGCCATAAATTAAAAAAATGTATATAGTCTCAAGAAATAGTTATGTAGTAATCGTAAAAAAAATTTATATAGAAAATGTTTGTATTAAAATAGTGGTAGATCTTTTGTTAAAACGTCCGTTCCCATCTAAATGCTTACTTTTTTTTACGTCTTTAATGTATAAAATATCCCTGGCAAATAAATACAAATCCGAATGATTCTAAGGAAAATCTGTTGAATGAATACTAATTGAATTATTTTGTATCGAAATTGTCAGTCCTTCAAACAGAAGTGAACTCTAGAAAAATTGCATTCATTTTAATTGATGAAAGTTCATTCATTGCAAATTCTTTAATTACAAAAGCACCATTTTGTAAAATGGCAACTGACAGTTTAAGGATAGAAACTGCTCAAATTTTAGAAAAAAAATTATCATATAAGGATAGTATTCTTATTGGAGAATAAGAAATTCTTTTTCGTTTTAGTTTATTTTTATTATTTAAATTTTTATCTCAAATAGTTGAATATGAAATGTCTCAATATTATTCGAAATCATATGCACAATGTACACACTATAATTCCGCATTCTGATCACTAAATTAATTCTTGATAAAATATCAAGATTAACCCCTTAATTGGATTGTTATCCAAATTATCTTATTAAATAACACTTTCTATTTTGGGAATATGTTGTCACTTTAATTCACTTGAGAACCTAAAGGACAACTGAAATGCTAATGGATTCCACAAAACTTTTGTATCGAATTATGACGTCTCTAAATTACTTCGTTTCAGTTTAAATGTTTAACATTGCGCTAATTAGATGGACACACGGTATCGAATTGCATTTGTGGAGGTGAGGAAAGATTCTACAAGACATTTAAGTCATCCGTTTGAAATCATCTGATCCTTTAAGCTCTTTTAATGCGATGTAAGTACCACTTGAATGTTCACATCTTGCTTCTCCAATATTTTTGAAACATGTGACACATGCAATTGTATGCAACGACGCATACTATATTTTGAAGTAACATATTATACTTTGTATCATTTCCTTATCGGATTTTTTCAAGAAATTATCGACAAATTGACGCTGGGACAGAAATCTATTGATAGATACAATTGCAAGAGTTTCTACATTTACATTTAGAAACTAATGTTAATTATAACTAAAGAAAAATATGCGAAGATATATTTGGTTTCATGTATTCTTTTGAATGTTCGAAGCGGTTGACATATAGAATGGTCGATGATATATTCCAAAGATATTAAGTGCCTCAAGATACCATTTAGTACAATGATGTAATTTACAGTAACAAAGACTATATACGGATTAGAGATTGGTTGTTGAATTGGTAATTTTGGTACTGGCTAAGGAAAGTTTAGGTCAGACGAATGAAAAAAATTAGTCACAAATAGAGGGAGGTATTACAGAATATCTATCCGTAGATACTCTAATGGGCAATAAAAAGTAACATCATATCCTGTAGAGTTCTTCAACTCTTTAGAATTGTCAGGGGTGCCTTCCGACAAGCTGAGATTAAAAGTCGGTGTGACAGTACTATTGATACGTAACGTCGATGTACCGAGACTGTGAATTGGCACACGGTTAAAAATTACACACCTAGGTCAAACCGTCGTGCGAGCTACTGTTATGACAGGCATGGCGAGAGGAGAAAGTATTTTAATTCCACGCATTCCAATAATACCGAAAGATTTACCATCCAAGTTCAGAAGGTAACAATTCCCTTCAAAAGTAGCATTTGCGAAATTCAGTGCAAGACACTCAAAGGGGCAGGCGTACATTTGGAAAAACCGCATTTTTCCCTTTGGCAACTATATATGGCGTGCTGACGTGTGTCCAGCCCACAAAACCTCTATATTTGTGCAGAAAACGTAAAACAAAAAACGCAGTATACAAAAGTCTGTTAGCATATAAAAATAAATTACCTAACTATAACAATATAACAACAGACACTTCTGTTAGTCGTCCAATTATGCATTATCAACTGGCAAAACTTTTAATTTTCAATTTCAACATGTAACGAAACATTTACATTCGTGAATTTAAAAAAATAGCAATTCAAATTCTTCGCGCAGGAAGTAACGGGTAACAGCTAGTTTTTAAATATTCATGATAAACTATTTTACCACTTTTGCTCATAGTTTTTTATGCTCCGTATGAGCACAAGATGCTTTACAATATTGCCCAGATATATTGCGGGATTCAGAATATCGAACAATATCGTGGAGATGTAATATAATTTCTTCTGTCAATAGGGCTATTTCCTAATAACTTCAGGAAAAGCAAATAAATAAATAAATAAAGTAATAATAATGAAAAAACACTTAACCACTTAACCACTTAAACACTTAAAACCACTTAATGTAGTTTTTTCATTGAATTATTTTTAGTATTATTTCAGATACGAATGTGCTAACACCTAACGCTGAAGAAAATGTTGGTGTAAGTTCTCGCCAAATGTTTTGATACACGAACTTAAATGTTGCAATTATTCCAGAATTGATAATAAATTATTAATTGCTCAACTCAATTAACAAACCAGAATAATTTAATCTAATAAGTTAAATGATTTTTTATCCATCTCAATTCCAAAAATATTTAATACACCACTTAAAGGGTCAAACTATGGGTTGCGAGCCCACTTGGGATCTTAAAATTCTCACAAAGCTACATCCTTTCCAAGTCCTTAATATTTCTAAGTAAAATTGCGACCATTATCTCGGCTTTAAAGATTTCAGTAAAATTTGCTAAACAAATTTTAAAAAGCGAATTAACTTTTAATTAATTTTCTTAAATTATGCATTGTTTTATTTTTAATCCAGCTGTGAGGTCACGGTAATTTTTCTTCTAGTGAAGAGAAGGCGTGTGTGGAAAATTAGAAATATCCAGAATCTATAGTTTAACTTCTTTATCTAAATTCATCTCTATCACAGGGAGTCTCTTAATGGGATTGGTAGCGCCATCTATTGGCAGAGCATTTAAAAAATGTCTATTACTTGTCCAGTTACGCATTTGATGTTATAAATGATAAAGCTTCGACAAAATCTATTCCATATTATTGATACCATTACCAATTATAGAATTAAGTATCTTATTCTATAGATCATGCGATAGTTTGCATTTATATCAACGGTATGAAGAATTCAAATTCTCCGAAAAGACACCGAATAAATGAAAAAAGTTTATGTACCAGTGCAGATTATCATAAATTGAAAAAAAAAAATTGTTGAAAATTTTAATCATGAACTGAAATTAGGACGAATGTTTTATTATAATACTGAAGCTAATTAATTATATAATCATTAGGCTCTAACATTATTAAATGACGTTAACAGAAGTTAATCGTTCACGATTCATTTGGAGGTTTCATTATCCTACTTTTTAGGAATGAGATTTGTCTGGAACTATATTATTTATAATTGCATTCCTGAGTGTTTTAAATACCAATAATTAAATTTCGGAGAAAAAAGTTTTCACTAAAAAGCTATACATCTAAATAAGTGACTAAATTTGCTGGCCGGAGTAAAAACATAATGCCTTAAAATTCATAATCTAGAATTTCACATCACATGAGACTTCAAGAAATATACTAAAATTTTCTAGACATTAGAAAGATTAGACTTCCAAGTTATTGGAGAAAAGCCAGTTGACACACTGAGAGTTATTTACAATAACTGAATAGGCACCATTTTTTCCATTCAACAAGAAAAAGAATGATTATTCATTATCTTATTATAAAAAAAGGATTTATTGAGAAAAAAAGCATAAAGTGATATTTTGCAATAATTCTGCGTTGTTGCTTTTTGGAAACACCATAGAATAGTTACTGTATGTTCACAATAAAAGCTTAAAAATTTACTAAAATGTTAAATAAGGATACGAAAATGAATGCAGTGATAGTTAAAATCTGCAATTTTTTTTGACAGTTTAACACGTAAAATTTTTGAAAAATTAAATATTCACAGTAGTTAATTGTCCAAATAACTTGTAAAAATTCCAATAACTGTCAAATAATCTCATGTCATAGCTTTAGCTATTTTGAATTTCATTCAAAACTGACTTCTCAACGCAAGCAGTTTTTTTCTTACTTTCTTTAACAGACTGAAGTATATTTTGAGTCTGTTCTTCGTTTTCAGTTATCGATTGTCTGAAATCTTTCATAAGTTTTGCACCCCTTTCGGCTGTGTAATTTACTATTTTTAAGTTCTTGATGAAAGTTATAATTTCTTTAGGAACCTGGAATCTTCTTCCCAGGCCTGAGAATTTTGTATTCAACCAGGCTCCATCTTGGTTCATCTAATTTTTTCATGGACAATTCTTTTTCAAGAACTGTAACACATTCACTGCAGTCAGTAACTACAGGGAATGTGCCGATATTGTCCTAATATTGCGGTGAGAAATTCTCCTCAGAGAGTTTATTGCCAAATACCTAACTCATTTCTCAAACCAAGTGAATATATACAATACTTTACTCGAGAAAGATATACGCTTATGGTAAGCAACAAAAATTTTGGTGTCAAGACCAATGACTCAAATTTCATGTATCTAGCTCATTTCCCTTTAGGGCTATCGCGTTCACATATGCATGTAATGATTCAAATTTTCAATTTTCTTTCAATTAATTCTTTTTAACGCCACTTCATTTTTAATTACTTTAAGTTTAGTCTTAGAGAACCACTCTTCTAGTTTAACTTCCAGAGTCGAATTTCTTTAGGGAGTCCCCTTCTGTCAAGTATTAAGCTTTCTGCGTATTGTTAACGCCCTCTTTTTATAACCATATAAGTCGTTAAGTAAGGCGTGCCTTTTTAGCGCCTTAATTCTTCATTTTCTGGTCGCCGAATCTTCTTTTAATTATGATTACGTTATCTATTAAAAATAATCTGCATTATCAATTTTAAAATGAATAAATAAAAGTTATATCAACTATTGCCCTTTTATTTAAGATATTTGTTTTCACCTCACATAAGAATGAGTTATATGCAAGAATGGCAAACCAACATACATTTAACCAGTTGGCGCGTTAGGTGCGAATTTTGATAATAGATTCCAGTGGCAAAACCGTAAATCAAATTCTCTCCATCCAGTTTGTTCCACCTGTTCGTGTGTACGTGAGTTGTACTAACATTCACACCAGCAGATAGAATCCCCGTTGAAGGATTTGATTGAAAATTTAATACAAATCTACCATCTTGGTGTAAATATCATGCATAAAATTTTTTTCGTCTAGCTCTCTCTTTTGTTGAACTCTCGTGCTTTTAGGCAGATTGTCGTAGTTCCGAGAATCATTCTTTTCGAAGTCAATACAGTCTAAAAAGCGGAGATTCATTAAAACCTCAAATTCGAATTTTGAATAGATGATTCCAATAATTTCTCTTTCATACCACGTATCGGGAAATCGAGTTACTCCGACCCTGTCTTGGTATTCGGAGTCATTTGAAGAAGGGCCGCTACGACACATCGGACACTGAGGTCGGAATCCTAATGTCCATCACCGGACGCGTCGCGGCCCCTCCCGGAGGAGGGGCGTTCCGTCATCGATGGAGGGAACTCAATCACCACAATTACTATACCCATCATTAAAGCGAGAACCAGCTAATTTATCCGGCAACTTCTCATCAACTTGCTCGCGGTTCCCTCAAATAAGGGTTATTACTAAGCACACGAAGATGTTAAATTTATCTCATCATTTCAACTCATTTCTTGCTCCTCCTAATCCATTAAATCCTATTCATTGCAATGAGCTCATGACAAGACTTCTGGAAAATTCCTGCACATCACCACCTATCTTGATGATTATCTGCAGGAATATCTTGGCGATAGAATACTTTTTTATAGGATATGAATCAACGAGCGATTTGTTGCAGGGAGGGTGGAAACGTCGGCCCAGTTCGGAGATTGTCTATGGAGCTCAAAGAGGTGGAGAAGGTGGGGGATTGAAAATTTCCTTTTCTTCTGATTGAGAATAGGAAGAAAAATCAAATTAGGCGAATTATCGCTTTATGATAAGAACAAATTCAGTACTGAAAGTTCTTTTTATAGCTACAGTTAATTAGAAGGTATAAGCTGAAAAGCGATTTCGCTCTATCCCCCAGGCTATACTGCCTTTTAACCTCTGCATGTGACACCTTGTTGAAAAGCGCTTTACGGTTGGATGCTCTTCAACCTTATTACATTCTTTTAGCTCCAACTCTTATGAAATTAGAGGATGAAATGTTATTTTTCCTCATATCTCCAGTCAAAAAGAATCTACTTTCGCTTTTCGTCTTAGCGACAGGTATTTATTTAAAGAAGTCTTTTCAGATGATGAATAGTGGGAAAAAACCAATTTTTCCTTATTGTACGTTTCTTTCAACACTCAGAAATGGTTTATGTGTTTGTACCCAAGTACTTAATAGTTCTCTTCATTAGAAATATGTTAGAAATCTCTTTTAGGAAACTTTTTCCGTAGAAACGTGAAAAAATAAAGGAATATTTTATGTGTTTTACATGTTTTAATAATTTCAACCATTGGAAATACTACGCATTCCAAATTTTCCTGGTATCTAAATTAAGCCAACCTTATTTCGTCTTAGCACATGATGCTCTAGGAAATTCATACGGTATCTTAACAATGTTGTGCTGAAATCAGAATATTGTAATGGCATCTGTTTTTCGACGATCTGTTTTTGGCGCCGTGTTGCAATTTATTTTTATCTCAAGTGTGTATTGACGACTTTAAATTTTTAAACTCCTGGTGTGTTTTTAGAGGATTCGGTGCTTGCGTGTTTTGAATTTTAACCCTTGCCTTTTGTAAATGGTCTTAATTTTTAAAAAAATACGACTTTTAGAATCATAGTGGGTCTTAAACGTTTTGTGATTATGTGTTTTCGTTTTTAATTATATACACCTTTGCAAAATTTTTAGGACTTTGTGTATTCTCTGTGGCTTTTTTGTTTGTGTGTTTGTTGTTTATAGCACTCTGTAAATGGAGTTTTTTCTGTAGTGCGCTTTTCTTTAATTAATTAAATAAAATAAATATCGTAAAATATATTGTGCTAATAGCATTAGTACTCTGAATTTGACCAATATTGCACGGAAATACAGTTTAACGTTAAATGAGATAATGCACACAACATTCGGCACGAATTATAGTGTGTTTCGAATTCTTCGACGAAAATACCACAGAGTGGCTCATTCAGAGTGAAAGATGCTAACTGTCTAATAATTTCATTACAATTAATTGTTTAATGCACAAAAGAAATTAATACCGCCATAATGGTTCTTTTTAAAGTTTTATTGTGTAATCTACCAATTCAATTAATTCAAGCATAATTTCAATAATTCTTTAAATTAGGTGCATCGCCGCTAATTTGCATCGCCCATTTATATTTCTGCTAGAAACTGAAAATTAACCCTCTTGTCAAAGTACTTCAAGCGCTTCCAAAGATCACTGACTGTGCCAAGGGGAGATTGATGCGTCCAAATGCTTTTCTATGTATAAAATCCCGGGAATCCGAACTAAAGTTTATCACAATTAGTACGGATTATCCTGGAAATTTTGCAGAATACTCTTGATATACCAAATGCAGTATAGGATTGACTCTGCGTACCCTGTGAAGACGTACGGAAACAGCAAGCGAGGATTCACACGGTACAAGTTGAAACAAGTTGAGGATACGTGTTCAAATAAGTTGAGAGTACAAAGAAGATACCCGAGTTTGTTTCTACCGAGTAAGGTGCTGTATTCATTCTTAAACACCAATCCGAATGTTTCTTTTAAGTTAGGAATAAGTATCATCTTTGTTTCTGATTCGTAATTCTTATTTTCCCTTCATTTTTTAATAAAAAAGTTTTCAGAAAATTTTAAAAAAATGTTCGAATTATCCGAAATTTCAGATTCCTAAGGTTCGATTTCCCGGGATTCCACTGTATAGAGGTCTGTTGCAGTGAAAGAAACTTCCTCGAACACATTGTGAGTTGTACGCGAACTGTTCTGCTCGCATGTGTATACTCTCATTTAGAAGAGTAAAGCGTTGATAAACGCATGCACGTAAATACAACAGCGTAATTAAATATTGTTAAGATCTTCTAAAGGACGTTCCTATCCAGTTTTTATGAATGAATCGAAAATAATTGTTCAGATTAAATGTGTTGACCAGTTTGACTATTGTTATGCTCCCGAAACTTACAAGACCGTAGAGAGCGAACAGTCCAAGACGACTCGGTAGCTCGATAGCATAGAGCAGCGACTTCCAAAGTTTGTTTCCTCTGGTAGCCCCTTTGTTAATCTTTTATTTTTCAGTACTCCCTACTTTCAACCCCCATTCCTCTTTTTTGAAAATTTTTACAGTGATAAGCTTTAAAGTTAACCACTCGAATTAACTTAACCACTTAACACTTTCTTTTTTCTGCCATATTTTGCCCAAAAATAAGCACATTTTTGATAAGCAATTTTGTATTCAAATTGATTTTATGAACTTAAAACAGTTATAAGTATTTATTTTTTGATAATTTTTAATTGCAAAGGAAAAATTACCTATAAACTAGTTTACCAAGCCCAACCTAGTATACACTTGTTTTCCTATCCAACATTAAATAGACTGCTATATTTAATAGGAACAATTCAAAGTAAAGAAAGTGTAAAATCCGGGAAATTCAATGGATTGCCTTCGAAAAATGACCTGCCCGAGCGGTGTTCGTGCAAATCAAAGAAGTCCCCTTTCGCAGTGCCCGAACGGTGTACGAGCATTTCCGTGAATTTTTTTTATTTCACATTTTATTCCACTTTTATAATATTATTAGCAAAGACTTACAAATTGATGAAAACGAAAATGATTTGGGCTCATCTGTATTCAAAGGAAGCTGAATATGTTTTGAGACATTCGTCTATCATTTTGTTCCTTATGCACATTTTTGACATCCATTTTCATAAAAATATGATGAATATTCAGGAAGATATAAAGGTTTCTTTAGAATATCTAAATTATTCGCATGTTTCTTGCTTATAAAAAAGAGTGTTTTACGCTAATTTTTGCGAAACACATATAATACTAAAAATTATGTTAGAGAATTTTTTTTAAAACTTGAATTGAATACTTTGAATAATTGAAGAAATATGAGTATTACATATTTTTTAACTGCGCTTGCGCGAAACATAGATTAAATTTCTTTCATAACTTTAAAGCTAGATATCTAAGGCAGCTTATATTAAAAATCCAGTTAAATACCATTAAGAGTTAGAAAAATTTAGACAGTGTAACCAGCAGATTTCCTGTTGTTCTCTAAGAGAAAAATATGAGATTTTTCAACAAATCAATATTTTTAAACTTGAATCTTCAAACTGCAATATTGAATTTTATTATATTTTAATATCCTGATTACCCATCTAAACTTATAAATTAAATACTTAATTAAAAATGCAATTCGACGATTAATACAGGAACATTCATGTCTAAAAATTATTAATTTGTAGAAAACACCTCATCATTTTTTTGTCATTTCATGGTTGAGACGCCTACAACTTTCTAAATCATAATAATATTGAAATGGAATTTTTATATAAGCTGTCAAAAATACCTGGATTCGAAGCTATGAAAGAAAATTTACGTTATATTATTCACATGTAGAATTAAAAAGTATTTACAACAAATACTGATATTTCCTCAAATAATTAAGGTATGAACTTCAAATTTTAATACAATTTTCTCCAACATTTTGTCGAGTATTCTGCGAGTTTCGCAAAATTTGGCGTAAAACTCCACATGATATAAGCAAAAAAAATGCGAAAAATTTGGGATGTTTTTAGAAAAAGAAATTTATATCTTTCCTGATATTCAAGTTTTTTTTATGAAAGTACATACAAGCAATGCGCATAAGAAGCTAAATGATTCATGAAAGTTTCAAATCATTATCACCTTCCTGTTGAACGGGATGATCCCAAATCATTTTCTTGTTCATCAATTTGTAGACTGTCCCTTAATGTCCTCGCGACATAATCTTTACTGTAAAATGTGAGTTCCAACGATTGTGCATCGCATGTTTCTTTACAACTGATAGTGAACAATTGTATTCAAATAATCTCCAAATGTTTTGCATTTTACCAATCTTGCAATATGTTTGGCCAGTAGTGTTTGCGGAGGAAACCGTTCATAATGAAGGTTAATCACAAGAAGAGATTTGACATTGAATAAGAGCATGAAAAAGACACACGCTTTTGAAATTCTGTGATTTTGCCAGATGATAGTAATTAAATCTCTATGGTTCAGAGGAGTAGCTTCTAGAGAAGGTAATTTAGTTGTGATCGATATAAAAATGGAAAGATATAGCATCGATATATAGATACTGATTGAAAAGGAAAGTGCAATCTTCAACCAAGTCACTGAAACTAAAATTTCTTCAGAAAATGTTTTTTTTTATGATTCTATTTCTTTTTCAAACCTTTGAATGTAAATATGTGTTTATCTATAACACTATCTAGCGCGGTGAACAACCCCGATTTTAACCGGACAAGTCATGAGTGGCCTAATGCCGGAGAAACGATATGCAGCGTGAAGTACATTGTTAACAGTTGGGTACTGTCCTCAGACCTCCGGAAGTGCCAGAAAAGTAATTAGCTGACGTTTTTATAAGCATTTCCCTATGACGCGGGACAGAATGGAAACCTCAATTTCTTCCGTCAGTACGTACGGTAAGTATGTGAGCAGTACCCAACTACTTTCTGTGTATTTCAAGCCGCTAATCACTTCAATCGCATTTTGCCACTAATGACTTGTCTGGTTAAATTCGAATGTATTTTATATCTGTATATAAAAATTTAAAAATCTAAAACTCTTTTCGGGACTCTAGCCCACGCTCAGTCTTTAATATTTGCTTGGTTGTATTAAGTTTTTTTTTACTTAATTACGACGCTTTTAACTTTAAAAGCGGAAGTATTTCTAATAAATACGGCGCAATAAAACAATTAGAATTTTTCTACAGGCATAATAACAAAAATTTCTAGAAAAAAATTAACTTATGCGATACATTTAAATAATAAAACAAAATATCGTTATTTACATTTTCATTTATTTGAAATATAATTAATGAAAGTTTTATACCAGGTATTGAACTTTGTTGTTTCTAATTCTTAGGAATCTTGAATATTTTGCTCGATCTTCAAACATTCAAAAGGGTTTTCTGAATTACCACATTATGATTTCTGTCACAATCATAGAATTTAGGATTCATTATGATTTCTTCTCTAAATCATAAGCTTATTGCATGTAAGTTTCTTTGCTTCTTGTGGAGTGGCGCTAGAATCGCTTATCAAACGTAGTGTTTAAATTGCTGTTTATTTTTTGGAACTATGCGTCCCGTTTAAATGTTGCAATTCCTTTGTCACTGATCATAGTTTCGGGACGCCGAAATGTTCCGTTTTCTGAAAAAGAGGAGACCACGTTAACGATGTCAGAAACAACTTAAAAATTTAAAAAAATACGACGGTAGTACATAGTATCGCGAGGATGACTTGCATGTTCATGCATATTCCGAAGCTATATATCCGTTTCCAAATAGATGTCATAAAACTACTTTCAATGAGTTAACAGATGGAGAAGAAATCTCAAAAATCATAAGGAAATGAACCACTTTTTTCTCTGGTCCATTCAAATGATAACTTCACTTCTGACTGTCGTTTACCAGCCCGGACATTAAAGTGCAGACTAAAATAAAAAAATTTTGAATGAGAATTTTTCAGAATATTATTGTCTTGGATTGTAGGAAATTTTATATTGAAAAATGTGAAACTAAAATGGTGGTAGGGCTTTTTTTAATATTTCCATTCCTAAACAAATGTTTATTCTTTCCTACGTCCGTTAATGTGTAAACTTTCTGTTGAAAATAGATGTGAATGATTCTAAGGGAGGACTTTTCAAGCAATGCATACTGGATTATTCCGTATGCAAATTATCAGTCTTTCAAACAGTCTCGTATTTGTGTTAACTCTAGAAAAATTGAGCTCTTTTCAATTGTCGAATATCCATACATTGTACATTCTTTTATTGCAAAGCAACATTTTGTAACATGGTAGTTGACAGTTTAAGAGAAGAAACTGAGCGAATTTCTAAATTTATCTTATAAGCATAGTATTCTTATTGGAGAGTCAGAAAATCAGTTTTGTTTTAATTTATTATCATTTATTTTCAAATAGTTGAATCTGACATTTCTGAACATTATTCTAAATCATATGCACCACGTATAAACTATAATTCTGCAATCAGATGAATAAATCAATTCCTGCTAAAAATTTTGTTAACCCCTTAACTGACTTTTCTTCTCAATTATCTAATTAAATGAAACATTCCATTTTGGTAATGCGTTGTCATTTTAATTCCTTTGAGAACCTAAAGGGCAACCAAACTCTTAATGTATTCCACTTAAATTTTGTATTGAATTATAACGTCTCTGATTCTTTTTGTTTTAGTTTATAAGTTTAAAACATATTAAACATGTAATAGTATGCAACAACGAATAGTATATTCTGAAACAACATGGCATACCTGAAAATGACCATTTCAAAGCAATTCATTGTCGGTTGTGATCAATCCTGCAATGGCTAGCTTTCTATTGTACACTTGACTCCTATCCAGATGAATTACATCTGTCCCTTATAGTCCATTGCAATTAGATTGAAAAATCTCAAATACTGTTGTTTGTAAATCCTAATAGATTGAATTAAATAGCAAGAACGCTGAGTGATAATTTCAAAAAGAAATGGTATTTAAAAATTAAAATATAAAAAATAGCGGACTTTCTGAAGGATATAATCCTAAAAAAAATCTTTGCAGAAACATTTTGTCCTCTAAGAATAAATAAATGAAAATAAAATGTATTTACTTTTTTCATTATTCAGAGAAGGTATCAAGTGTTCGAACAAAGATTTTACTTTCTAAGATTTATAAAATTTTAAACTGTTTAATTTCTAAATGTAAATCTGATTAGTATTGTCGATTGATATCAGAGCTGCAGGGAACAGGTATCTAGGATACACTTCACGCTTCAGCAGATGAAGTACATTCGTCTCTTACAATCCTCACAATTTGACCAAAACATGTAAATAGTTTTGATTTTAAATCATAACTTTAACTTGTTAATAAAACAAGTTACAATTATGATTTTTTTATAAATATAGGTAATTAATTCTTTGAAAGCTATTTCATTGAATTTAAGTTTCTATCTGTTCGAGTTTTCCTGTAATAACATTTTTTTAGAAAAATAAATAAAAATGCCGGTAAAATATTTAATGCTTCCAATGATAACTTTTTAATTGTATTCAGACAAATAAATCGTTTTATTGAACTCCGTAGCTAGAAATGTAGTACATATGTATAAATATAATTTAGTTAAGCATCTACATCTACAAGCGGCCTTTAATCCCTATTCTCACAAGATGCTTTTGTGCATTCTGTAACACATTTTAAAATCCAAAGTGATGTGAGATGTATACTTGTCCCCAAATCCATCAACTTTAAAATATTTACGATAAGATAGTTTTCTTCTTCTGCTTACAGCTGCTCCCTATTAACTGTTTCTCATTCTTTTTAGTTATACAACGTCCTTAGTGCACCCTCTCCAAACTATCACACCACATCAGCGTCCCTATGTATGATTTATCGTTCAACGGACCCAATAAACGACGGATCTTCAGTGGTATCCGGTCTCGAACCTAAAGCCTTCCAGTCCAAGTCCGGACAGCTTATCATTAGGCCACAGCGGCCTTTAATCCCTATTCTCACAAGATGCTGTGCAATATTGCTGCAATGTTTTGCGGGATTAAGAATATCGAAAAATATCGTAGAAATATCCTTTAATATGTTGTGCTAATTGGGTTAATTCTTAACGACTTTAGGAAACGAAAATAAATAAATTAAAAAAATAAACGTTTTGATCACATAATTTGGTTTTAATATTTATGTGTATTAATTATTATTATTGTTATTTTAGTTATGAATATGCTGATACCTAACTCAGAAGAGAAGGTTGGTGTAAATTCTCGCCAAATGTTTTGAAACATGAACTTAAATGTTTCAATTACTATTCTCAGAGCATAAAGGAAATCCACATTTGATATAAATTATTAATTATTCAAATAAAATAACAAACGAGATGAATATAATCTAATAGGTTATATGAATATCTTTACATATACACCACTTAAAGGGTTAAAATATGAGTTGCGAGTCAACTTGGGATCTTAAAAATTCTCACAACACTTCATTCTTCGAGTTCTTAAAATTTCTAAGTAAATCGAGAAAATTATATCGGCTTTAAAGATTTCATCAACATTTGCTAAACATTTAAAGAAAGTGAATTTCATTTTTAATTAGTTTTCTAAAATTCTGCATTATTTTATTTATAATCCATCTCTAAGGCCACTGTGATTTTTCACGAGGCCTTGTGTTGAAAATTAAATTCTCCTGGATCTGCAGGTTAACTTCTTTACTTGTATTCATCTCTATAAGATTGAAACAAATAAAAATACTAATAAAATTATGGAGGAGTTAAAAATAATAGCAGACAACGATAAGAAGTAAGAATCTGGTGGATGATATTCATTTAGTTTAGATATTCATACTTTTTTGTCTTGTTATATATACAATCTTTATCAGAGGGAAAGTCTTTCAAGAGAATGGGTAGCGCCATCTATCGTCAGAGTATTAACAAGTATGACTGCCAGGTATTTGATGTTTCGTATGATGAATGTTCGGTAAAATCTGTTTCTTATCATCAATACAATTGCCATCTATCGAATTAATTATCGAATTCTATAGCACATGCGATAGTTTGTATTTGTATCGACGATATGCAGAATTCAAATTGGCGGAAAAGATTTATTCACCTGTCGCAGATTATCATTAATGCAAAAAAATAAATAAATAAAAAATTTTAAACATCAACTGAAAATAGGAAAAAAATTTATTATGATATTGAAGCTTCTTAATTATATAACCATGAAGCACTAATAATATTTTACGAAGAAAACAAAACTTAAATAGAGATAAAATCGTTAAGATTCATTTGAAGGTTTTCATTATCCTACTTTTTGGGAATGAGATTAGTCTGGAACTGTATTATTTATAATTCCATTGCTGAATGTGTTGAATAGCAATAATTACATGAAAGCAGTACATCTAAATAACTATGACATGACTATGTTTGTTTGCCTACATTCTTCTCTCTCTCCCTTAGTTTCGTCGGAGTGGGCGGTGAGACCGACTCTCATATCTAATCTTCAATTCGAGAATGGGCGGCTTTATAGGCTACCAAATCACATATTTTTTAAACTTGAATCTTCGAACAGCAATATTGAATTTTATGAAATTTGAATAACCTGAGTACTCATCTAAACTTCTAAATTAAAAGCATAATTAAAATTTAGATTCTACGATTAATAGAAGGAAATTCATGTTTAATGATTATTGAATTGTGGAAAACGCCTTATAATGTTTTGACATTCCATGGTTGCAATACCAAGAATTTTCTAAATCTTAATGATATTAAAATGGAATTTTTATATAAGCAACCTAAGATATCTGCTTCGACCCTTTGATAAAAAAATTTACGTTATGTTTCGCGAGTATACAATTAAAAAGTATTTACTAGAAAAACTCATATTTCCTCAAATATTATAAAGTATATACTTTAAATTTTAATATAATTTTCTCCAACATTTTGTCGAGTAAAACTCTAGATATTATAAGCAAAAATTTGGCATGTATTTTAAAATACTTTACATCCTCCCGAATAAACACATTTTTTTATGTAAATGCATGCAAGAATTGTGCATTAGATGCAAAATCATCGATGAAAGTTTCAAAACATTATCAGCTTCCTTTGAAACAAGATGAGTTCAAATCATTTCCGTGTTCATCAATTTGTGGACTATTTTCTAAATTTCCTCGGGACAAAATCTTCACTGTAAAATGTCAGTTCTCACGATTGTGCGTCCCACGATTCTCCCCAACTGATAGTGAACCATTGTATTCAAATTATCTCCAACTGTTTCGCAATTTATCTATCTTGCAATACTTTAGGTCAGCAGTGTTTGCGAAGGAAACAGTTCGTAATGAGAGTTAATCGCATGAAGGGACTGCACTTTGCAAGAGAGCATGTAAAGGACTCACACTTTTGGAATTCTTCGGATGAGAGTAATTGAATCTCTTTGGTTCAGAGGAACATTAAACATTTTATGAAAAACAAACGAAAGCAAAGCTATATTCAATCAAGTTAAAAGGAACTGCTACGCTGGGGTGGTTCGAAACTGGTTTGGGGCTGCATAGCAGATTCGAGAGCATGTAATGTAGTTGCAATTAATACAAAATTGAATCGATATAGCTTCTATAAATCTATATTCATTGAAAAGAGAAGCACATCCTTCAACCTAGTCATTCAAACGATATTTTCCTGAGATCATGTCTTCTGTATAATGATTCTGTTTCTTTCTCAACCCTGAAAAATTGAATATGTGTTCATCTATAAAACTCTCTAAACTAGGCTTTTATATCTTTTTAGGCGCGTTGTTCAACCCCTACTGTAACCTGACAAGTCATGAGCGGCCAATTGCCGTAGAAACGATTGGCGGCGAGAAGCATATAGTAGGGAACTGACCACAGATCTCCGGAGGTGGTAGAAAAGTAATTTGCTGCCCTTTTCCTCGGCATTTTCCTAAGACGCGGTACAGAACCGAACCCGTAAATCCTTTTTTAAGTACTTACGGTAAGTACGTGAGTAGAACCCAGTTGCTTTCTGTGATTTTCACTTCGCTAATTTCTACGATCACATTTTTCTCCTAATGACTTCTCGGGTTAAAATCGGATTGTGCATCGGGCATTTCATGGAAATAATTTATCCGGATATAAAATTTTAAAAATCCCATGATCATTTTGGGGCCCTAGCACACACTTAGTCTTTAATATTCGCCTGGTTGTATTAAGTTTGGTTTTACTTAATTACGTCACTTTTAAATTTAAAAGAAGAGGTTCTTTCTAATAATTAAGGCTTAATAAATCAATTACTAGTTTTCCGAAAACATTAAAATTAATTAAGGACGTTTATAGGAAATAAATTCAATTTATGCAGTACATTTGAATAATAAAAATAAAATATCGATTTTTGCATTTTCATTTATTTAAAATATATTTAATAAAAGTTTTATAACACGTATTACGCTTTGTTGCTTTTAATCCTGATGAATCTTGAATAATATGCTCTATCATCATACCGTCAATAGGGATTTCTGAATTAAACGATTATGTTGTCTCGAACAGTCATAGAATTTAGGTTTCATTATGTTTCCTTCTATAAATCATGAGCTTATTAGCGGTGAGTTTCTTTGCTCCTTGTTCAGTGGCGCTGGAATCGCTTATCAAACGTGATGCAAATCGCGGCATATTTAATGCAACTATACTTCCTGTTTATAAGTGGCCCTTGTTCCTCATCTTAGTGTTGGGAAGCAGACATGTCCCGTTTACTGAAAAAGCACAATCCACATTAACTCTGTCAGAAACAACTTGAAAACTAAAAAAGACCGAAGGTAGTACCTAGTATCGCGATGATGACTTGCATTTGCCTGTATACTGACAGTTTCCAACTAGATGCCACATATCTACTTAAATTCAGCTAATAGAAGGCGACGAAACTTCAAAATAAGAAGGAAATTAACCACATTTTTCTGGTCCCTTTAATTAATAACAACTTCAACTCTTACTTTCGGTTACCAGCCCAGACACTAAAGTCCAAGCTATAAATTCAAGAAAAAACAGATCGAAGTGCTATTTCAAGTTTTGGATTGTAAGAAATTTTATAATGAAAAAAGTTGAACAAAATTAGTGGTAGAGCTTTTATTAACTCTATGAGCCCTAACCCGCCTCAAACCGCATTATTCGACAGAGACCGGAGTCAGTCAGTTTCGGGCGACTGAGTGAATTTTACGGGAGAAAAGTAGTTCCGTTCTTTGTTGGCAATTGTTCGCCCAACCTTGAGTGTCGTCCTCCTGGAATTTCTATAACGAAAGGGAGGATTCTATTCTGTTTCCGTGAAAGAAAATTTACTACAGGTTTTGAGGTACTGGAATTCTCACTCTAACCGGGTTCAGAGAGTTAAATGTTCCATTCCATCCAAATGTTTGTTTTTTTTTACATCCTTTAAAGCGTAAATTTTCTCCCGAAAATAAATACAAATGCGAATGATTCTAAGGGAAGAGTATTCAGGCAATACATACTGAATTATTTCGTATGCAAATTGTCAGTCTTTCAAACAGTCTCGCACTGGCGTTATCTCTAGAAACATTACGCTCTTTTCAATTGATGAATATGCATACATTGTAAATTCTTTCATTGCAAAACATCTTTTTGTTACATGGCAGCTGAAAGGTGAAGAATTGAAATTGCACAATTAAAAAAAAATATTTTAGCTTAGTTTTCTTATTTTAGAGTCAGAAAATCAATTTCATTTTAATTTAAATTTTTATTACAAATAGTTGATTCTGACATGTCTGAAAATTATTATAAATCATATGCACCATGCATAAACTATCATTATGCAAACAGATTACAAAATTGATTCCTGCTAAAAAAAAGTAATAGTTATCCCCTTAACAGACTTGTTTTATCATTTTATCTAATTAAATGACACCTTCTATTTTGGAAATTTGTTGTCTTTTTAATTCACGTGAGAACCTGAAGGACAGTTGAAATGTTAATGGATTCAAAGTAACTTTTGTTTTGAATTATAACGCCTGTGATTGAATTTGCTTTAGTTTATAAGTTTAAAATTGCGCTAATTCGATGCACTCACGGTATCGAGTTACAGTTGAGGGGCAAAGAAAGATTCTACAAGACATTTAAGTGATCCCTTTAAGATCTTTTAAGGTACAACCATGTAAGTACAACTAGAATGTTAACACCCTGCTTCTACTTGATCTTCGAAACATATTATGCATGTAATACAACAACGCATAGTTTATTTTGAAACACCATAGTATGCCTGGAAATGGTCATTTCAAAGCCATTCATTGCCGGCTGATATCAATCCTGCAATGGGGCTATCTAGGGTACACTTGACTCTTAGGCAGATGAATTGCATTTGTCTGTTATAGTCCAACTCAATTATACTGAAAAATCTCAAATATTATTGTTTGTCAATCATAATAGATTACATCAAATAACAAAAACAATGAGTGATAATTTTAACAAGAAATGATATTTAAAAATTCAATTATAAAAAATAGCATATCTTTTGGAGGACGTGATCAAAAAAATATTCTTGCAGATTAATTTTGTCCTCTATGAATAAGTAAATCAAAATAAATGTTATTTCCTTTCCTCAGTATTCAAAGAAGTTTTCAAGTGTTCAAACAAAGATACACCTTTATAACATTTAAAAATTTTTTAAAGTTTAAAGTTCTGAGTATAAATATGTAATATTTAACATGTAATGCAAATAGTATTGTCGATTGATATCAGAGCTTATGGGATGAGTTATCTAGGGTACACTTCGCGCTCAGGCAGATGAAGTACATTTGTCTCTTATAATCTCACATTTAGACCAAAAAATATAAAGAGTTTTGTATGTAAATCACAACTTTAACTTGTGTATAAAACATGTTACATTTATGATTTTTTTGTAAATATAGATAAATTAATTTTCTATAAACTATTACATTATATTTATGCTTGTATCTAAACAAGATTTCCTGTCATAACATATTAAATAAAATAAAAAATGACAGGAAAATATTTCATTTTTAGGATAATTTTTTATTAATGTCCATTATATATATTTAGATGTATGTGTGTGTAATGCTAACGCCCTGAATGCGTCATCAGCAGGCAAATCCCGTACGAGACGAGCGTGGGAATAATAATATTATTCGGTGTGATTATGTTTTGATTGTGTTTCTATATATATATACATAAACACTCGAAATACCGTAATTGGTAATGTCTCTCTATTTTAATGCATTCATGTGTATTGACGGAAGAGAAGACTGTAACACAGTTTAAAACCCAAGGCAGTGAGAAGTATATTTGCCACCATATTCATCGATTTTTAAACAATCATCATGGTCTATTTTACCACTTCTGCTGCTGCCTATTGGCACGGGATGCTCTACAGTATTGGTACAAAATAGTGCGGGATTCAGAATATCGAAATGCCATGTAATATCTTATGCTGATACGGATATTTCTCAGTAACTGCAGAAATTGCAAATAAATTAATAAATGAAATAAAAATAAAAAATAAACACTTTAACCACAGCGTGTGTTTTTTATCACAAGTGTATTAATTATTGTTCTTATTATTTCAGATATTTATGTGCTAATAGATAATGCTGAAGAAAAGGATGGAGTAGGTTTTGAAACACAAATTTAAATGTTTCTATTACTTATCTCAAAACATAAAATTTTCCAGATTTGATACTCAAATCAGTGAATTACTCAAATCAATTAACAAACCAGATTAATTTAATATAGAAAGTTATATAATTTTCTTGTCCATTTCAATCCCTAAAATATTTTAATACACCACTTAAAGTTTAAACTATGGATTGCGATCCCACTTGGGATCTTAAATATTATTACAATGTTACATTCTTTCCGAGTTCTTAATATTTTTAAGTAAGATTTCGAAAATTATCATAGGTTTAAAGATTTCATGAACATGTTTATTTACTTTTAAAAATTTGCTAAACAAATTTTAAAACTTAAATTTCCTTCTGATTACTTTTATTAAATTCAGCATTGTTTTATTTATATTCTAGATCTAAGGTTACGGTAATTTTTCTTCCCGAGAAGAGAAATTGTGTGCGGAAAATTAGAATTCTCCAGGATCTAGAAGTTTACTAATTTACCTAAATTAATCTCTATCACAGGGAAAGAGCTCAATGGATTGTTATCGCCATCAGGTGGCATAGTATTAAAAAATGCCTGTCTCCTGCCAGTTATGCATTTGATGTTTAATATGGGTCATTCTCACGAAAAATGTACAAATAGCTGAAAATATATTATTTTACAAAAGTATGTAAAAAATTGCATGGATGTGTTTCCATTTTGGCTTACTAAATACCCTTATATTAGTGGTCAAGTTTCCTACTTTATATTTCACTAGATTTTCTTTTCAATTTTTGACCTGTCTACGGATGACATGACAGTCAACGAAACTTTTGAACTTTAAACGGAAGCAAAATTGACTATTCATTGGCAGAATTAATACAGAATTATTTCTTAACATTAAGCAATAAATTAATTAGCTATTAAAAACCAGAACGAGAAAACTTACATTGTTAAATGAATATCACTTTTTAAATAATGGCACTGACTATGTATTTGTTAAATAAAATTTACAGAAAATTTCAAATAGATGAAAATAAAAATTTCACTGGAAAGTATTCTGTACCACATTAAGAAATATCAGATATTCATTTATTAATAACCATTCTAGCACGTCTCATACTAAGTTTTTATCTACTGTTTACCCTTCTGAATTTGAGTATCTGTTTGATTTGACTTTTTTTTTGATATTCCCAAATGTTATAAAAACATATTTAGCTATTAAAATGATTATAAATATATAGATGTTTTGTTATACATTCTTAAAGCTATAATTTTATAAATATTCTATTCGAATTGTTTATCTTAATTTTTCGAAAGAATATAGATTTCGTTCTAATTTTTTTAAAAACTACAAAAAACCTACAAAAATCATTACATTTCTTTAAAAAAATATCTGCCAAAATTTTTTTATTGATATTGCTTTAATTTATCAAACTGCATCATGATCTTTCATGAACCATGTCATCTTTCCTGTGGACATGCCGAGTCCATGGAGGAGATATTCACTAAGTTTTGAATTTTTAGGTACTTTTGTTTCTATGTTACTAAAATATTACACTTTTTTCATTAAATTCGACACTAATCCTATCAAAAGTCTGAATTATAATTATAAAGTAGTTTTTTCTTAACTTATTTCTGTTGACCCGGAAGTAGACAAGAAGAACTTTGCCAAATTCTAAAAGGAAGTAATGAATTGGAAAATTTTCAATAAATTCGCAATAGAATGAAAAGCCTTGATTAAAGATAAAAACAGCTGCCTTTCTTCCAAACTCTCTCAGGATGATTTGACATTTGCTGCCTTATATGATATATTTTCAAGTTATTTTTTTGTCCACGGAGGAAGACTTATTTGACTGGGACAAAGTGTACAAATTAATTCCTAAGTAAAAATAAATTGAAAAGAATGTTGGACTATGCCTTAACTAGAGACTTTAAATTAGTTTATTCTGAGAAAAGGATAAAAATTTTTAAAAAATTGTTTGAGTGTCAGGCAATTATTAATCTAAATTTCAGGTGTAAGGGCATACACGGAGAGGACTTTTGTCTTATATTCATTGAAAAATAAGAGTTAAATAGGGTAACATTTTAGAAGAGGCGTATTTAATAGCTTTCATAAAACTTAAATATGGATATGATTAAAAATGTTGGGGAATTTGTTGTACTTTCTAATATTTATCATCGCAGGATTGTAGAAGCACCTCTTCGGGAGAATGATCAATATGTGAGATATAGTGTATATGTGTAAAATATATTTTCATAAAGTATCATGACTATCCGGGAAAGTATAAAGGCTTCTTTAAAACATTCCAAATTTTGGCAAGTTCTGTGCTTATAACATGCAGAGTTTGCGACAAATTTTGCGAAACTTGAAGAAATTTCTTCAAAACTTTAGAGAAACATTGTATTAAAAGTGAAGTAAATAACTTGAATATTTGAGGAAATATGAATACTTGTAGTAAATACATTTAACTTCGCATGAGCGAAAAATAATGTACATTTTCTTTCATAATGTCGAAGCCAGATATCTAAGGCAGCTTACATAAAAATTCCACGGGAATACAATTATAATTTAGAAAGTATTAGGCAATGCAGCCGGCAGAATTTCTGTTGTTCTCTGAGAGAAAAAAATTCTGTGGGGTTTTCCACTAATAAATATTTTTTAAACTTGAATCTTCGAAAAGAAATATTGAATTATATGAAATTTGAATTACCTGAGTACCCATCTGAACTTATAAATTGAATAAATAATTAAAATCGCAGTTCGACGATTAATAACCGGAGATTCAAGTTTAAAAATTATTGATTTGTGGAAAACCCTTCATATTTTTGTCATTTCATAGTTGCAATGCCTACAACGTTTTAAATCTTTATGGTAATAAACTAGAATTTTTATATAAGCTAACTTCGATATCTTGCTTCGACGTTATGAAATAAAATTTAGACTGTTTCGCGCATGTACAATTAAAAAGTATTTATCACAAGTAAGTATATTTCGGAAAATAATCAAGGTATTTCCTCAAATTTTAACTTTTTGTCGAGTGTTCTACAAGTGTCGCTACTTTTGGCGTAAAACTCTGCTTGTTATAAGGAAATGGCCTACAAAAAATTTGGAATTTTTTAAAAAAGCCTTTATATCTTAACGAATATTCATGAATACTTTCTTGAAAATGCCTGTAAACAACGAGCATAAGAAGTAGATTCCTGTGAAACGGGATAAGCCCACATCATTTTCGTGTTCATCAATTTGTGGACTGTCCCCTAAATGTCCTCGCGACTCAACCTTCACAGCAAAATGTTAGTTAGTACGATGGTGCGTCCAACGATTATCCAGAACTGATAGTGAACCATTGTATTCAAATTACCACCAAATATTTCGCCTTTTTTAAGACACTTTTGGCCAGTAGTGTATGAGAAGGAAAGCGTTCTTAAGGAAAGTTAATCGCTAGAAGACACTTGATCTTGGAAAAGTGCATGAAAAGGCCCCTTTCTTTGCAATATCCGTGACTTTTTCGGAAGAGATTTATTCTATCTCTATGGTTCAGACACTTAAACATTTTGTGGAAAACAAAAAAAAAACAAAGCTAGAGCCAATAAATATGGCAGGAAATGCTAAGAAGGTATTGTTCTTTTCTGGTTTGGGGTTGCGTAGCAGCTTCTAGAGAAGGCAATTTAGTTGTAATCGATAAAAAATGGATAGATATGGCTTCCATATATCTATATTTATTGAACAGAAAAGTGCATTCTTCAACTTAGTTATTGATACCACAGTGTCCTTAGAAAATATCTTTCTCAACCCTGAGAAAGTAAATATCTGTTTATCTCTAATACTATCTGAACTAGTCTTATACATCTTTTTAGACGCTGCGCATAATTCCGATTTTAACTGGACAAGTCATGAGCGGCAAAATGCCGGAGAAACGAGTGGCTGCGTGAAGCACAATGCTAACAGTTGGGTACTAACCACAGGCCTCTGGAGGTGCTAAAAAAGTAATTAACTGCCGTTTTCTCAGCATTTCCATAATAATATGCGGGGCAAAGAAGGGCCCGCAATTACTTCCTGCTGTACGTACAGTAGGTAAGTGAGCAGTACCCAACTATTATCAATGCACTTCACGCTGTTAATCGCTTCTTCCTCATTTTGCCACTTATAACTTCTCTGTTTAAAATCAGATTGTGCATGGAACCTTGCAAGGAAATAATCTGTCCAGATATAAAAATTTGAAAAACCCGACGTTATTACGTGGTCCTAGCAGGCGCTTAGTACACTTAGCCTATAACACTCGCTTGGTCATATTAAGTTTAGTTTTACTTAATTCCGCCGCTTATAAAGGCAGAGATTATTTCCAATTCATTCCGCTCAATAAAACAATTATCAGTTTTCTAAAGACATATTTATTAATAAAAATTTTTATTGAAAAATTTCAACTTATGCGGGACATTTGAATAATGAAGCATAATATAGTTTTTTACATTTTTATTTATTTAAAGCATAGTTACTAAAGGTTTTATAACATTTACTATACTTTGTCGTTTTCATTCCTGATGTATCTTGAATAATATTCTTGATCTTTAGACATTCAATAGGATTTTCTGAATTAAAACAATATGTTGTCTAGAACAGTCATAGAATTTAGGTTTCATCATGTATTCTTCTATAAATCATGAACTTATTGGCTTTGAGTTTGTTTACTTCTATTTTAGTGACGCAGGAATCGCTTAACAAACGCAGTATTTAAATCGCGGCAATATTTAATGCAATTATACTTCCCGTTTATGAGTGACCTACTCCTTTGTCCCCCATCATACATTCGGGAAGCCGAAATGTCCCGTTTCCTGAAAAAGAGAAATAGAAGTTAACATTGCGGAAAGCAGCTTGAAAACTGAAAAAATACGAAGATAGAGCCTAAATAGCACAATGTTGGCTTGCATGTGTCTGCTTCCCATGTCCAATCAACCAGTTTGGTATCTGTAATGGCGAACAGACACGGGGGCATGGGCCGGCTTTCTGTCTGTGCCTGTATATTCCGAAGCTTCCTGTTTTCAACCTATTTCCAAGTAGATGGCAAAAAACTACTTTCATTGATCTAACAGATGGGGATGAAACCTCAAAATCAGAAGGAAATGAAAAACCATCGCTTTTTCCCTGAAAACTTCAAATGATAAAAACTTCAACTCCAGCTTTCTGTTACCAGCTCGGACATTCAAGCTCAAGCTATAAATTAAAGAAATTAAGACTTTGATTAATCAGCGTTCGAAAAGATTGTGTAGGAATATTTATACAGGAAATGTTTGAATTAAAATAGTGGTAAAGCTTTTATTAAAACGTCCGTTTCGATCTAAAATTTTATTTTTTCTACGTCCTTTAATGTGTAAATTATCCCTGGAAAATAAATACAAATCCGAATGATTCTAAGGACAATTTGTTGAATCAATACTAACTGGATTATTTTGTACCGAAATTGCCAGTCCTTCAAACATGCGTTTACTCTAGAAAAATTGAACTCTTTTTAATTGATGAATGTTCATACATTGTAAATTCTTTTAGTACAAAGCACCATTTTGTAATATGGCAACTGACAATTTAAGAATAGGAACTGCTCGAAATTATGAAAACAATTATCATATAAGAATAGTATTCTTATTGTAGAATCAGAAAATCTGTTTTGTTTTAAATTATTTTTTGTTATTTATATTTAAATCTCAAATATTTAAATATGAAATGCCTGAACATTATTCGAAATCATATGCACAATGTATAAACTAAAATTCTGCATTTATATAACTAAATTAATTCTTGCTAAAATATCAAGAGTTAAACTCTTAACTGGTTTCCTTTTTCTCAATTATCTTATTAAATAACACTTTCTATTTGGGGAATATATTGTCATTTTAAATCACTTGAGAACCTAAAGAACAACTGAAATGCTTATGGATTCCATTTAACTTTTGTATCGACTTATAACGTCTCTGAGTGACTTTGTTTTTATCTGCAAATTTAAAATTGCTCTAATTTGATGCACGCACGGTATCGAATTACAGTTGAGGGGGTTAGGAAAGATTCTAGAAGACATTTAAGTGATCAGTTTGAAAATCATCTGACCCTTTAAGCTCTTTTAACGCGATGTAAGTACCACTTGAATGTTAACATCTTGCTTCTCCATGATTTTTGAAACAAATGACAAATGCAATAGTATGCAACGACGTATAGCATATTTTGAAGTAACATATTATACCTGGTAATGTCTATATTAAATCCATTCATTACCATTTGGTAACAGAGCTACAGGGTTATCTTTCTTAGGTACACTTGACGCTTAAGTATATGAATTACAGTCGCCTATTTTAGTGCATTGCAATTAGATCGAAAAATCTAAAATCCTGTCGCTTATCAATCATAATAGATTGGATTAAATACCAAGAACTCTTAGTGTTAATTTCAAAAAGAAATGATGTTTAAAAAATCAAATATAAAAAATAGCGTACATTCAGGATCCCAAAAATCATAATAATCCTAATATTTTTTTTGCAAATAAATATTGTCTTGTAGGAATAAATTCCTCAAAATAAAAGGTAAATTTTCTTTTTTTAATATTTAGAGAACTTATAAAGCGTTCAAACAAGGATTTGCCTTTCCATCATTCAAAAAATTTTAAACTGATAGAACTTCTGGATATAAATATGATATTGTATTATTTAGCATCTAATGCAAATAATTTTTTCGCTTGACATCAAAACTGAAGGGAACAGCTATCTAAGGCACACTTCAAAATTAGGCAAATGAAGTACATTCGTCTCTTCTAATCCTCATAATGTATATGAAATAGTTTTTTTTGTATATCTTAACATTAACTTGTTAATAAAACAAGTTACAGCTGTGACTTTTTTGCAAAAATATGTAATTTAGTTTTTTTTTAAATATATATATATATATATATATATATTTAAAAATGAGGTGTCTTTGAAAATGATTTAAGAAAGTTTATAACTTAAAATATCATATATATATATTAACAAAAGAAAACATACAATATTACTTTAGGCAAAAAGGAAGAGAATAAACCAATCAAAACAGAATGCTAACAAATAGGATGATTCGTCAGCAGGGAAAATCCCGTACGAGCGTGGAAATAATAATAATATTCGCTGTGATTGTTTTTTATTGTGTTTGTATATATAATATTGTCTTGACTGTTTTTGAGTTTTTGTCTTGTGTTTCTAAGTTTCTTTTGATATATATATATATATATATATATATCAAAACCAACATATAAACACAAAATAAAAACTCAAAAACAGTAAAAAAGGACAAAATGGCTAAATAGACAAAAACCAGAAAAAACCAAAAAAATTGAAAAATATCATAGCGAGCCGCTCGTCAGGAAGAGAAGCTCGCTCATGATATTAATTTGTGCTTTTTTCTGCTGACGACAAACGAAATCCGTTAAAAATTGCCGTCATCCCCTCTAAAAACACAAAACAAACGAAAATGGAAGATGGAAGATTTCTTGAATAAAAAATATAAATACATTTAAGAAGATTTAAAAAGAATCAAATACAAAAATCCGAATACAAATACAAAAAATCCGAATATATATATATATATATAAACATTCCAAATACCGTAAAGTTTTATGATTTTGTATTTCTATGCATTCATGTGTATTATCGGAGGAAAAAGTCTGTAACACAAGGACGAGAGAATTATACTTCCCACGAAATCCATCAATTTTTAAATATTCATGATAAACTATTTTCCCACTATTGCTTATAGCTGCTCCTTCCTATTAGCACAAGATGCTCGATACTATTTCCCCTATATAGTGCGGGATTCATAATATCGAACAATATCGTGGATAGATCATATGATTTCTTGTACCAATAGGGCTATTTCTTAATAACTTCAGAAAAGACAAATAAATAAATAAATATAAAAATAATAAAAAATAATCGTTTTGAATACTTAATGCATCATTTAACTATTTTTTATTAATATTTAAGATATTAATGTGCCAGCACCTAACGCTTAAGATAATGTTGGTATAAGCTCTCGCCAAATGTTTAGAAAAACCAACTTAAATGTTTGAATTACTCCAGAATTGCTAATAAATTATTAATTATTCAAATCAATTAACAAACCAGATTAATTTAATCTAAAATGTTAAATTAATTTCTTATCCATCTTAATTCCAAAAATATTTAATACATCACTTAAAGGGTTGAACAACGTGTTGCGATTTCACTTGGGATCTTAAAAATTCTCACAACGCTACATTCTTTCCAAGTCCTTAAAATTTCTAATTAAAATTGTGAACATTATCTCGGGTTTAAAGACTTCAATAAAATTTGCTAAACAAATTTTTAAAAGCGAATTTACTTTTAATTAATTTTATTAAATTATACATTGTTTTGTTTGTATTCAAGCTCTGACTTCACGGTAATTTTTCTCCACGCGAAGAGAAGCCGTATATGGAAAATTAGAATTCTACAGGTTCACTTCTTTACTTAAATTCATCTCTATCCCCGAGAGTCTCTCAATGGGATTGGTAGCGCCATCTATTGCCAGAGTATTAAAAAAATGTCTGTAACCTGTCCAGTTATGCATTTGATGTTACGATGATGAAACTTCGGCAAAATCTATTTCATATCATTGATACAATTGCCAATTATCGAATTAATTATCTTAATCTGTAGAACATGCGATAGTTTGCATTTATATCAAATATGAAGAGTTCAAATTGTCCGAAAAGTCACGGAATAAATGAAAAAAATGTACAAATACAGATTATCATAAATTCAAAGAAAAACAATTTTTTTTAAAAAAAATTTTAAACATGAATTGGAATTAGGATAAAGTTTTATCATAATACTGAAGCTTCTTAATTATATAATCATTAAACACTAACAATATTTATCGAAGGAAACAGAAGTTAGAAATAAAATCGTTCACGATTCAATTGAAGGGTTTGATTATCCTACTTTTTGGGAATGAGATTGGTCTGGAACCATATTATTTATAATTGAAGTGCTGATTGTTTTAAATAGAAATTATGAAATTTCGGAGAAAAAAATGACTTCACTAAAAAGCAATACATCTAATTAAGGGACTACGTTTGTTGTCCGGAGTAAAAACATAATACTTTAAAATTCAGAATCTAAATTTCACATCACATGAGACTTCAAGAAATATACTGAAATTTTCTAAAAATTAGGAAGATTAGACTTCAAAGTTATTGGAGAAAAGCCAGTTGACACATTGAGAGTTCTTTACAATAATTTAATAGAGACCAATTGCTTAAACTTAAGATAGAATAAGAATGATTAATCGTTATCTTATTATAAAAAAGAATTTACTGAGAAAAAAATAAGCTAAAGTGATGAAAATTTGCAATAATTCTTCGTTGTTGCTTTTTGGAAACACCATAGGATTGTTACTGTATGCTCACAATATCAGCTTAAACTTTACTGAAATGTTAAATAAGGATATAAAAATAAATGCAGTGATAATTTAAATTCTACAATTTTATTTGAGAGTTTAACACCTAAAATTAAAAAAAAATAAAATACACACTGTAGTTAATTGTCGAAATAACTTGTAAAAGTTCCACTAACTATCAAATAATCTTATGTCATCGCTTTAAATACTTTGAATTTCATTCAAAACTGACTTCTTAAAGCAAGCAGTTTTTTTCCCTACTTTCCTCAACAGACTGAAGTAGATTTTGAGTCTGTTCTTCATTTTTGGTTATCGATTGATTGAAATCTTCCATTAGTTTTGCACCCATTTAGGTTATGTAATTTACTACTTTTAAGGTCTTGATAAAAGTTATAATTTGTTTATGAACCTGAAATCTTCTACGCAGGCCTGAGGATTTTTTTCAACAAAGCTACATCTTGGTTCACCTAATTTGTCCATGGACAATTCTTTTTCAGAGACTACGACACATTCGCTGCTGTAAGTAACTACAGGGAATGTGCCGATATTGTCCTAATAATGCAGAGAGAAATTCTACTCGGGGAGTTTACTGGCAAACGCATAACGCATTTCTCAAATCCAGGTGATATATATAATAATTTACTCGACAAAGATATAAGCTTATGGTAAACAACTAATATATGACAATAGAAAAATCTCAAAACTGCATAAAATAAATTTGTTCAACTATTTCATATTTGTTAACGTTTGTTCGAATGCCCAAAATGCTTCAGATGCTCCTGTAAATGATCTGATGCTCTGGAAGTCGCTGACCATGTACGAGAAATATTAGCCAGGGGTTGCCAGAGGTGGCTTTTAAAGTTCCAATAGACATTTGTGGTATTCGAAAGAGGGAGCAGTAACATTTCTTTTTTTTCTATGAAATTGCCAGACACTAAAAGAAGAAGATTGCAGCATCCTTAATGAAATGCAAAGCTAATGAAATATCAGTTCATACAGGTGTCATTGTATTCCCTGTTTTAAATCAATCTACAAAACTGCGTCAATTCGTTGGACCGAATTCATGGTTGATTTTGCATTTGATGTACCAATATGGTGCCTGAATGAAAACCAATCCTCACACGTGGGAAGAAGATTTCAGGTTCAAAAAGAGATGAAAATTTTTATCAAGAACTTAAAAGTAGTAAATGACACAGCCGAAAGGCTGCGAAACTATCGAAGATTTCGGTCAATCGATAACCAAAAACGAAGAAGACACACAAAATCTAATTCAGTCTGTTGAAGAAAGTTGGAAAAACTCTTTGCTTTAAAAAATCAGTTTTGAATGAAATTTATAGTAGTTAAAGTGATGACATTTGATTATTTCATAGTTATTTGAATTTTTCAGGTTATTTGGACAATTAACAATTGTGAGTATTTTATTTTTTTTAGTGTTACGTGTTAAACTCTAAAAAAAATGTAGATTTAAATTATCACTGAATTTATTTTTATATCCTTCTTAAACATATTAGTAAATTTTTAAGCTGTTATTTTGAACATACAATAAATGTCGTAGGGTGTTTTCTAAAATGCAACAACGCAGAATGAGTTCAAATTTTCATCATTTTATTCAGATTTTCTCAAGTGATAAGGGACTAATTATACTTATTTGTGTTTATATTCCAAATAAACATGTCATGTCCATAGGAACAAATATAATTAAGTTTCAATACTTTAGTAACCATAAAATGTTCTAAAAAAATACTAAATATTTTATATTTTAATAGCTTTTTCAAATTTTATGGATTTACAGGCAAGCCCTACATTTAACTTAGAGGGCTGAAACTTCATATACCCTCTATTAGGACCAAAAGGAATGGGAAAAACCGTGCGGAGCAATGTTTTCTTTAAAGACAATTTAATGTTGGTATATCAGATGTTCTATATTTCCTCAATTAACAAAACAGAAATTTCGTCAAATCATGTGATGCTCTACATACTTTATCGGACGAATTGATAATGTTCAAACTTGTTTCTAAAATATGACTGAGCATATTGCGAGTGAGAATCTACTTTTATAAACTATCAACTTTACAGTTCATATATGAACAACAGGTAAGAGAATGTATTTGCATTTCTAAACAAAACAAAGATCCCTCCAAAAACTGAAATATTTTAATTTACCTTGCGCATAATACGAGATTATATCTCTCGCTATATGAAAACAACACAACGCTACTGGCCGAAAGTATTGCATGTTTGGTAAAATGAGAAATATTTGGAGTTAATTTGAATGCAATGGTGCACCATCAGTTGTGAATAAACGTGAGACATACAATCGTTGGCACTCGCAATTTTACAGTTAATATTTCGTCAAGAGGACATTTAGGGCAGAGTCTGGGATTTGATGGAGACAAAAAGGGATTTGTCTTACCTTGCTTCATAGAAAGCTTTTAATTATTTGAAACTTTCATCAATGGTATTCTTTCATATGCACATTGCCGACATACATTTTTGTAAAAATAGCTTGTATATTCGGGAAGATATAAAATTTTCTTTAAAAAATTCAAAATTTACCTCACGCTTTTTGGTTATATTATAACATACAGAATTTTTCAACAAAATACGAAATCGAAATCATAAGAAACTTTCAGAATACATGGCAACGTAAAGAAAGTGTTGGATGCAAGCGTTGGCGAACGATAACAGTTTATGCAGATTCAGCATTGCTGATTGGCGCTGTCGTTTCGCTAGCTTGTATTTAACTCTCTTCCTCTGCGAAACATTGTGCAGTTCTAGTGTTTGTGAACCTGTCTGCGCGAGCGCCTGTGTGGTGCATCTTATTCACCTCATCCATGTTTTTAATAAAGAAATGTTTATGAACTGGACTTGCATTCAATTTCCACGCCTTCATGTGGTAGCAGGTCCGCGTGGTTTACCCTAGTAGCAAAATGGCATCGGCCATTGAAAGGCCTTTCATCGAAACCCGATCACACAATGATCGGCCGATGAACGGATTCTTATCGCATAGGGATGAATTCTCATCGGGAATTGCTCCGAAATGTCTCATCGGCCATAGATCAGCCGATCATCGATATCGGATGAGTTTTGCTAGCCGATACGATAGAAAACCGAGCAGTGCGGTTTCATGGCGATGAATTTCCGATAACTTTCAGATGAATATACAAACAGATTTGGATGTGTGTACGATGAAAAATTGGTTGTTCAAATAAATGGTTGGATGTTTTTTTTAATAAAAAAGATGGCTAATAGATTTTAGGTTGGAAAGATTTTGGCAATAAGCACATGGATATCACAAAATACCCAATTAAGGTAAATGCTCCAGTAGTGGGCCACTTAAGGGTATTTCCTCAATTATTATCTAAACTTTTGAGAAGTTTCGCTAATCTATATTTTTTTATGGTTGTTCAAACTTTTATCTAAAATAATAATCACATGAAATATCAAAATAATTGTAATATAATTTTTAAAAAATTAAAAACTTAGATCACTCCTATGCATCAGAAGTGGGCATAGCAAACTTGTGATGTACCAGTAGTGGGCATACCAAAAGTGGGCCACCCAGATTTGTCAATTATGCCAAATAAAGAATAAAATTATTATATATAGTAATAATAACAATACATTAACATTATACACTATAAAAATGGCTTGATACAGGTGAAATCTTTTATTTATAGATTCTAGTCACATGAGATTTACATTTTTTCTTTAACAGCCAATTTTTTATTAAAAGTTTATTCTAATTATCGATCTTTCATTTTAAGTTCTGTTTGGGGCATTATGGACATTAAATCGTGATATTTTATGTTGAATAAATCTTTTTTTTCTTTTATCATCTTGCCTCTGCGGCCAGAAAAGAGCCCTTTTAAATGGTGATGGAATATTTTTCAATGGTCAAGCAATACGATAGTTATTATTGTCTGCCTCGTTACAGCGCCCAACTAATTCTTGAATATCAGTCTTTTCCTCAACAGTACTATAAAATATTTATTATTTAAGTAATTGGTTAGAATGTTCCATTAGTGTACCAAAAGTGGGCCCAGTACTGGTTCTGATAAAAATAAAGCAAATCTAATTAAATAAAAAGACTTTACAAGATACAACCTTCTTATTAAACATCACAAAACAGTCTATTCGAGAGAAAGCATGTGCTCCAGTACTGGCCCCCCCTAGGCCCACTACTAGAGTAAGTAAAACATTGATCCAAAAGTGGGCCACCCTTCACTATCCATAAATTATCAATATTATTTAATTTAAAGATAGTTTATAATACATTCATTATATAATCAAATAATATCAATAACAATTCATTCTAAAAACAAACAGAATGTATGCTAAAAAATAGTTGAATGAAGAGGAAGGAAATCACTCTTAAGGAAATCACTAAGAATAAACTAAAAATGCTTCTTTCAGAGACCAACCTCAGCAACAAACTTTCTAGCTTTAAACTAAACAGGAAATAAAGGCTGTGCCTTTGGTATTTAGTTGATAAAGGTTTCAGCCTACCAGAGGCAGATCTCTTATTTCATTGCAATGTTGGAATTTCTTGTTTTACAACTTAAAAATTCAAGTAACCCACTACTGGAGCACTTACCTTATTAATATTTTATGAGATGCCAAAGAACCAGTGGCGGTGTTAACAACTTGGGCCCCTCCTTAAAAAATAATGCATGATGCTTTTGCATAGTTCACTTTTCCAGCTATTTAACATATTATAATTATATTAGGGAAGTTGTGTTACTTTAAATTCAAAGTTAGTGTGACAAAACTTTCCAAAATTATACAGCTGATTTATTTGACATGTTTATTATGAACTCTCCATTGATGATTCACAAAATATAATTAAAAGTTGATTGTTCGTTACATTTTCGGAAAGAAAAACATTTTTGTTATAGTTCATAAAATTATTAAAATAAAGTTTCTGTGATGCAGACAATTTTTAATGACTCTTCAATCAAAATTGTCCGAATTTTCTTTCACTTAGATGGAGTATTGGGCATATATATATATATATTTTGGTTTAACGTGTTACAGTTATAAGCTGCAAAGCTCCATGAACAATAAATATTAAAATTTGATAAGCTTTTTTAACTCACGATAAAAATTGTAAATAATCTATAATATTATGGTTGACACAATTGCTTATAAATTTTTTTTGCTAGTAAAAAATGTTAATTTTTAGTAAAGTAAAAACAAACAAAAAGTAAACTTTAGTTTTATTTTACACATTTACATATGATCATTTCACACTTTTATTTATGTTTTTTCAGTAACTTCTTGGACTTCCAATTCTGTTGCTGCCGAAAAGATTATTTTTCACGGCACCTAATGAAAAAAGAAATCAATGTACCATTATTAATTTACATCAATTATATAAATATCATACATTGATTTGAAGAGATAAATCATTCAACAAATTTATAAATTCGAGGCAAGTTTCTGAATGAAAGTTCTTTGGAACCAATGAAACGCTCAAAAGATAATTAACCAAATTATTTTGAAATGTGGAGATCTGGTCTCTGGCTTCATAAGTTTCTTAAGAGGGGAGGAATTAGCTTTTCCTTCCCAGGAGGTTCCAAAAGGAATCATTGAACCAAATATGAAAATTAAAAATAATAACACACAAAATTCAAAATCCTATCTCTTTATATTTAAGTTCCAAACCCTTAAAAGGTAAAGTAATTTTTTTTTTTCTGTATTCTATTGAAATGTCCCTGCCTTTACCCATAAAAACATAGAACATGAATGAAATACTTGTAATAAGCTAAAAAATGTTTGAGACTGAGTTATTTTAGACAAAGTGCTTCATAGTTTATCTATAAAGTATATAAAACTTTCTTTTTATTTTATGAAAATTATAAATAAACTATCATACAATAGTGACAGATTATTTTCAAAACAAATTCATTTGTTCACATTAAATCCCTCGGTTTGGTTCAACTGTTCATTAATAGGTTCCTTTTTCTGAGAGAAAAATGAAAAGTTGGAGATAAAAGATTTTGCTCAAGAGTTCAATATCAAATCCACTATCAAACTCCAAAGATTTTGTAAGGTATGCCCATCATCAAAAGTCAAAATTTTTTATGGATAACAAGCAATAACACTTTATTATAATACAGAATATTCTCCAGCAATATCCTCTCGTATTTTCTAAAGTATCATATTAGCCATACACACACACACAAAATCAACTTGTTTATGAGATTAAATTGAACATACCAAATTCACACTCTTAGTTGCCTTCAAACGACAAATTAGTAGAGAGATGCTGGCTGAGTGTCCTCCAATACCGCTTAAAAAATCACTCTGAAAGAAAGAAAATTGATTAAATGCACGATTTGATACTGTTCTTTAATTTAAAATTTTGATGATTCCATAAGATAATTTAATGATATTTAAAAATAAAGCATTTCCCTTAAATAAATTCACACCTATTGCTATTAACACAATACTGGAAGAGATATTGCCCCAAAACTTGGAAAAACATCTGAATTTTGAAAAAATTGAAAATGGTCAATTTCGAGGAAAAAAATCCTAATTTGTTAGATAAACAGTTAAAATATTGTTACCCACAACTGATATAAACTAAATGAGGAGCTAACAATTTTTATATAAGAAGAAAATGGAAAAAAGCAAAATTTATTCTTCTCCTAAATATGAGATTTTTGTTTGTCACATGTATATATACACAACAATTTAAGTAAAAGAAAATTTCACATATATGTTATATATTCTTGTTCGTATGAACAAGGCAAAGCTTTTAAAAACAGTTTTAATGTTATGAACACAAAATTGGAAGAGATATTGCCCCAAAACTTGGAAAAACATCTGAATTTTGAAAAAATTGAAAATGGCCAATTTCGAGGGAAAAAATCCTAATTTGATAGATAAACAGTTAAAAGATTGTTACCCACAACTGATATGAATTATATGAGAAGCTAACAGTTTGTATATAAGAAGAAAATGGAAAAAAGCAAAATTTATTTTTCTCGTTCAATCAGCTTTCTGTCTAAATCACATGTAAAATGGATACCCAAAAATAGAAGTCAAAGAAAATTTCACATATATGTTAGATATTCTTGTTCGTATGAACAAGCGAAGGTTTCAAAAACATATTTAATGCTGTAAACACAATAATGGAAGAGATATTGCCCCAAAACTTGGAAAAACATCTGAATTTTGAAAAAATTGAAAATGGTCAATTTCGAGGAAAAAAAATCCTAATTTGTTAGATAAACAGAAATAAACAGTTAAAATATTGTTACCCACAACTGATATGAACTAAATGAGGAGCTAACAATTTTTATATAAGAAGAAAATGGAAAAAAGCAAAATTTATTCTTCTCCTAAATATGAGCTTTTTGTTTGTCACATGTATATATATACACAACAATTTAAGTAAAAGAAAATTTCACATATATGTTATATATTCTTGTTCGTATGAACAAGGCAAAGCTTTTAAAAACAGTTTTAATGCTATGAACACAAAATTGGAAGAGATATTGCCCCAAAACTTAGAAAAGCATCTGAATTTTGAAAAAAACATTAAATTGCCAATTTCGAGAAAAAAAATCTTAATTTATAAGAAATACAGAAATTAACATGTTATAATATTGTTACCCACAACTGATAGGTCCAGAAATCATCTGTATTTGACTGGTCGAAAAGGCTAAACTGTTGAAGATGGTGCGAGAGCGTTTGTTTACATTCCATCGGAGAGTAGAAACTGGAAAAGATGGTACGAGAGCAATTGTTTACACTGTCCAAAATTATCAACAATTTTTATTATGTATACGTGTGCAAACTTCTTTATACACAGAGAGCAATTAATTATTCTAGCATGAATATATTGTTTTGCACTGAGAATGATAATTATTCAATCATGGGTTGCATGCATCTAACCTTCAAAAAAGCTTTATAATAATTTTATTCATTTACTAAACATACCGTAAGTAATAAAATTAATAAAGTTAATTAAGAATAAAATAAATACTTACATTTTTTCCAATTGAAAACTGTCACTATCAGATCGACGCTAGGAAATGGCATGACAGCCATTGCAGTTGACATACTCTCGAACAACACATCACAGGGTTGTTGACCAATCAAATTCGACCATCAGTATCCGAGAACCGGTTTCCGATTTGGTAAAATTTGATCGGAAAATGATATGTTTACGAGCAGTTTTTCCGATGAAAATTTGCCAATCGGAAACCGGTTCTCGGATACTGATCTAAACGATATGGTCTCGAAGATACTGGATCAGTTTCCGATGAATTCGATGAAAGGCCAGGCAAAAAACGATGAGTTCATGCTACTAGGGTAAGGACTCAACTGGTAAGCTCCTGTTTGTAACTTGTCCTTGCTGTGTGAAACTGGGTAAACCATGGAGAAGCTTACTGTGCCTGAACTGACCAGTTCGAACTATTTTATTTGGGCTCTAAAAATGAAAGCCGCCCTTTCTTTAAAAAGACTTTTCTCAGTGATTGAAAACGAAAAACCCGTAGGTTTAGAAGGTAAAGAACTAAGTGATTGGAGTACGAAAAATGAGGATGCAGTCTCGTATGTAAAGCTGTCTCTGTCTGATGAACAGGCCTTGCAATATGCCAATGAGGATAATGCCAAAACTTTATGGGAAAATATTAAATCCAACTTTACTGGACAAGCTGAAGACCGGAAAATAGATGCAGGGAACGAGCTACACAATCTACGACTTTGTGAAAAGGAGAAGATAAGTGATTATATTGCCAGAGCAAGAGGTTTGGCAACAAAATGTGCATCGCTTGGTCTTGATGTGACTGAACGAGAATTGGCTTTCTATGTGGTGCGAGGGTTGACAGGAAAATATGATAAGATCCGGGAAATATTGAAGACTCAACGTGAAAAATCCATTGACGAGCTTCTGGAAACTCTACGTGAAGAAGAAACTCTACAAAATAATGTAGGAATGCCAACTGAAGTTTCGAACCCGGATTTGGCATTCACAGCTGTTAGAAGACAGCGACAAAAGCGAGTGTGTTATTTCTGCCGTAAACCTAATCATGTTATGAAAGATTGTTTTATTCGGAAACGAATCGAGGCACAAAAGAAACCAAGCTTCTATAACTCGTCGAAGAAAAATAAGGACTTGAAGGCCTTGGCTTTATCTTCAGAAGTACAGGAGACATCAACTAAGCATGGGTGGATTTTAGACAGCGGAGCGTCTGCACATATGGTGAAGGATAGAATATGGTTCGAGAACTTTGTTTCATCTACTGGTGAAGTGTTTTTAGCAGGTAAAGACTCTAAACTTAAGTCTTATGGTATAGGTAATGTTAAAGCTAAAAATGTATATAAAGAAAGTGATATCAAAATTGAAAATGTAATTTATGTACCAGAGTTAAGATACAATTTGATTTCTTTAACAATATTAATGTCGAAAGGATTTAAGTGTGTTTCTAAAGTTGATTCTATGCTAATAATTGATAAACATGGTAATGTTGTAACAAAAGCATTTAAGAGAAATAACCGTCTTGAAATAGATTTGAAGCCTTTAAATGAATATAATATTGAATGTAATTTGGTAGAAAATCCTAATGATTCGTATGAAATCTGGCATAAAAGACTGTCATTTAAATCAACAATATATGCTACAGATGAAGTCGGTAATAGATTTTAACTTGAATTCTAATTTTCAATGTGATTCATGTGATCTAGGTAAAATTACGAGGAAATTTCATCCTCCTATTACTAATGATCAAAGTAATGATGTATTAGAATTAATTCATGCTGATCTTTGTGGTCCTGTACATGTAGAATCATTGGGAGGTTCTAAATATTTCTTAATAATTGTAGATGACTATTCAGGAATGTATTTCAGTTTTTTCTTGAAGAGTAAAACTGAAGTGTTAAGTACATTTGAAAAGTTTAAAGCAAAGTATGAAAACTTGCATGATAAACGTATTAAGCGTTTACGGACCGATAATGGTCTAGAATTTCTTAATAAAGAAATGACTGCATATTTGAATAAATTTGGTATTATGCACGAAAAAACGATACCCTATAATGCTGAAAGTAATGGTAAAGCTGAGCGCGCCATAAGGGTAACTGTTGAGCGAGCTAGAATTGCTCTCTATGAAAGTAACTTGCCATTGAATTTTTGGGCTGAAGCAGTAGCCTATAGTACGCATGTATCAAATTTGACACCCCGTAAAGGAAAGGCTAAACTACCTATTGAAATTTGGGAACGTAAAACTCCTAAACTTAGTTATTTTAAGTTTTTGGATGTCTAGCTTATTTTCATGTCCCTAAAGTCAAGCGGAAAAAATTCATATGCCAGGCAAACGTGGAATAATGTTGGGTTATGCGAGAGAAAGACGTGGATATAGAATTTGATATCGAGCAAAAATGCGTAATTGAAGAAAGAGCAGTTAAGTTTAATGAGAGTGTAAAAGGTTGTAAATATCTAAATTCCCCTGAAAATTTGTGGGAAATTGATACTTTAATTAATAATGAGGATGTTAACGTTAAACTTAAGGCTAAATCTGTGCATTTGGATAGCAATCCTGGGACTGCAGATGCACCTCTAGATGAGATTATTTCCAAAATTGGTCGTCCACTAGGTTCGACAAAAGAGAGATCCGTGGAAATAAATTCGTATTCTTGAAATTGAACAAGACTTATTAAATCGTGGTGTTAGACGGTCTGAGCGATTGAAAGAAATTAAAAACGCGAATATTGTTGAAATTCCTAAGGATTATTTTGAAGCCCAATCAAACCTAAATTGGCCTAATTGGAAAACTGCAATGGAGGACGAGATAAAATCCTTAAATAAACATAAAATCTGGGAATTGGTTGATAAACATGATAATACCAAGATTGTTAAAAGTAAATGGGTTTACACAATTAAGGACTCAAAAACTCCAAAATTCAAAGCTCGATTGGTTGCTACTGGGTTTAATCAAGTTAAAAATGTAGATTATTTAGAATCTTATTCACCTGTTGTTAATATTGATACCTTTCGTCTTTTAATTGCTTTAGCTGCTAAATTAAATTTAGCTGTTAACTTTTTTGATGTAAAAACTGCCTATCTTCACAGTGATTTGGAGGAGGAGGTATACATGACAACACCTCCTGGTTATGAAATGGAGACAGAGGGTAAAGTATATAGATTAAAGAAGAGTATTTACGGGCTTCCGCAGTCCGGTAGAAACTGGTATTTTAAATTAAAATCTGAATTGGAAAGAATTGGTTTGAAAGAAATTGCCTCTGATAATTGTGTGTTCGTAATGATAAATAAAAATGAAGTTCTTGTATTGTGTATTTATGTCGATGTCATTGCATTGTTTAGCAATGATATTGTACTATCGAATAATGTAATTCGAAAATTGAAAACTATTTTTGAACTTAAGGAAACTACTGACGGTGAAAAATTCCTAGGAATTGAAGTGCGTAGAAATGAAAATGGTTTTAGTTTATCTCAAGTTGAATATATAAATTTTCTTTTAGAAAAATATAATATGTCTTTGTGTAACAGTGTTAAAACTCCAATGTCAAAAAACGAGGATAAATTTTTTGATTCGGGTAATAAATTCGTAAATGTTACTGAATTTCAAACTCTAATAGGTGAACTTCTATACTTAGCTAATCGAACTCGTCCTGATATATCTTTTACTGTAACTTATTTATCACAGTTTTGTCAAAAACCAGAGCAGAAACATTTAAAGTTAGCTAAGAAAATATTGAGGCATCTTAAAGGCACTAAGGAAAAAACCCCAGTCTATAGCAATAAAGTTGGATGCATAAACGCTAGTTCAGATGCTAGCTGGGGAAACGCAGAGAATGGCAAATCATTTTCTGGTAGTGTTTTAATGTTAGGAGATTCGTTAGTTGCTTGGAAGTGTAATAAACAGAGATCTGTTTGTTTATCAACTTGTGAGGCGGAACTTTGTGCCCTTTCGGAAACTGCTAAAAACGTATTGTGGGCAAAAAATGTTTTGAATGAACTTAATTGTTTTTCTTTTATAGAATCATGTGTTATTTATTCCGATAGCAAGTCGGCTATCGACTGGTTAAATTGCGCAAGATCTTCATCAAAGACTAGACATGTGAACTTAAGATTTCATTTTGTTAAAGATTTAATTTCAGGTGGCGAGATGCAGATAATTTTTGTACCGACAGAAGAAATGATTTCTGATTTCTTAACAAAGACTGTTACTCATGAAAATTATTTTTTTGTTATAAAATTGGATTGTTGTAATAAGCTTGTATCGTTCGCAGGGGGGGGGGGTTGTTGGATGCAAGCGTTGGCGAACGATAGCAGTTTATGCAGATTCAGCATTGCTGATTGGCGCTGTCATTTCGCTCGCTTGTATTTAACTCTCTTCCTCTGCGAAACTTTGTGCAGTTCTAGTGTTTGTGTACTTGTCTGCGTGAGCGCCTGTGTGGTGCATCTTATTCACCTCATCCATGTTTTTAATAAAGAAATGTTTATGAACTGGACTTGCATTCAATTTCCACGCCTTCAGAAACCATTATATTACAATTTGAAGTTAAAACCTTGAATTTTTCAGGAAATATTAGTATTTATAGTATATTTTTTACTGTGCATATGCGAAACGTAGCATAATTTTTCTTTCATAATTTCAGAGCCATATGTATACAGCAGCTTACATAAAAATTCCATTTGAGTGCCGTTAAGATTTAGAACACTGTTTGCATTGGAGCAAGCAGAATTTCTGTTCACTAAGAGAAACAAAATGATGAGGGTTTTTACAAAAAACAATATTTTTTAAAACTTGAATCCTCGAACATATATATTGAATTTTATAAAAGTCAAATGCCCTGAGTACCCATGTGCACATGCTTATAAATTAAATTCGTAATTAACATTGCAAATAGACGATTAATTCTCGAAGATTACAACAAAGAAATACAATTCATTCAATTTAATGAATTTTTACATACCATCGTCATGTGTCTCGCTACTTAGCCCTTAAAACCCGATTTTTTTAAAAATTGATTTTAAAATGTGTTTTGACTTTCATTTCCTGAATAAAACATGGGAAAATACTGTTAAAAAAGTCTTATTTTGTTTTAAGTAAAGTTTATGGTTAAAAAACCATCTGACAACACTGGGAATTATTTCAGAAAAAAAATTCCTTGATAAAATTCGTTAATGTCAAACACAGATAATTTTTAATAAATAAAAATACTGATAAGGAATTTCATTCAACATTGTATAATGAAATATTTTCTCAAGTGTACAATCAAAGCTAAAAAGATTGAACCTGAAGTGAAAAACAGCAGTTTATTTATATTTTTTTATCAGCACATAGGCTGCTATCTGTATTTTGTAAATTCATTTAATAAAAATTTCAGTATCTATCCTATTGGCAAAAACAGGAATTGCAGCATCAGTCTTATTCCCAAGATTTTAGGGGACAAAATTGAGTATGTTAAAAGCAACACTGGACATTTAAGGGTTAATTTCTCATGCCATCTAACTTTAACTTAGAGCAGCCTGTTCCCCAGATAAGGCGAAAATCTGTAAGCCAGCACTGATTATAATAATTTCAACAACAGCTGCTGGTTAATTTGTAGAAAATGTACTTGTTTTCAACATAGAAGTGTTGAAGAACACTTAAATTCCATGAAATCTAAAATTGTTCTCTCATTTTATTCTGAACATTAAAATTTGTTTTATGTTTAGAATAAAAAGAGCTAATATTTATAAAAGGTTTTATATTTAGAATAAAAAGAGCTAATAATTATAAAAGATTTTATGTTTAGAATAAAATGAGATAATAATTATAAAAGATTTTATGTTTAGAATAAAACATAATTTATTTTAAATATAAAATTATTCCTTCAAATCTAAAATGATTTGAAGGAATTTAAGTGAGATTAACAATTTCATCGTGAAAACAAATACATTTTTTTGGAGAATTGACAGGCATTTGTTGTTAAAATTGTTATTCTGAGTTATGGTAAGCTGATTGTGTGCAGATCTACTTACTGTTTTGTTGAAAAATTTAATGTAATGTAACCTGTTTGTCTAGCGGCGTATCTGCAACTTTTGCTGCCCTTCCTTTACACACCGCACATAAACATTAAAATAAAAAAGAAACATAAACTCCAGGAGAAAAATAATTTTTTATTAGCGTATTTCGTTGTTTAACGCCCTCTGTCTCTGCATACAGGATACGAAATCGCGCGTCCATCATCAGTTCTTCTTTTACAATTCCACAATTTAGCAACTGAAGGCAGAAAACACGAATTAATTACAATAATTATAACAGTTATTTTTTATATACACGGCATTCTTTTCATTTACAAAATTTTTCCGGCATGATTGATTTTCTAGGCCCCTCTCCAGCTACGCCTATTGACTAATTGTCAGATTTCAATGTTGTGAAATATTTATTAACATACATCATGTATTGGCATATGGACTATTCAGTTTGGCCGAAAACGAAATTTTTGATTACGAAATTTACTCTCACTTAACTATTAACTTAGTGATTGACTAGAAATTAAGGGCAACATTTAAATAATGAGAAAAACTGAATTTCGGAAGAAAAAGAAGAAAGAAGAACTGCTGAAGAAATTATTGCACGTTATCTTACTTTTTACTATGGAATCTCGTCATTTTTGCTCCAACATCATGGGCAATGAATTATAGAATTTAATTCTTGCATTTCAAATTCATCAAAGTAAAAATGAATTTAAAGCACAAATTTCAAATAATTTCTTTTAAATTATGTTTAAAAAACGTGATAAATCTAATTGTAAAATTAAATTAAATTCGAAGAAAAAAGTTTTTTTGGCTTTTATTTATTTTCTGCAGAAAAAAAATGTTAAAGAAATGGTAAATATAATTTTTATAAACTTTTTATACATTGATATTAAAGAATTTGTAATAAAGTAAAATGTAAAAAATAAAAATCTATTTCTAATTCCTCGCATTACCTCTAAAATAAATTAAAGTTAAAATTTTTAAAAAATCAAAATGACGACATTTTGACTTCAAAAACTGGCTAAATGGTGGTGAATACCTCTTGAAAACAGTTCGGGAGTTTGTAATAACTTTTAACTTCATAAACAAAGGGAAAAAAAATGGAATGCATTCGTTTTAGCCACGAAAATGAAATGTGACTGTCCTATATATAGGAACGCTGGGCGATAACGGTTTAAGAGAGCAGGAATTCACTCAGTGAATTTAATTGATTGTAATGAATAAAAATGCAATGCATAAAAATATTCTGGATCCTCTAGCCAAGTATTTCAACCATGAAATATTGACGACATGAGGCCATTTCAATCATGAGCCCCCCCGAGGCCTTGAGGCACGAGGTGAGCACCTCTAACACTTGTGCAAAAACCCGCCACTGTAGCTTCCTGCTAAAGGGAATGGGCCCAAATCATTTTCGTCTTTAGCAATTTGTAGACGGTTCCCTAAATGTCCTCGTAAGATGTGAGTTCCCACGATTATCCACAACTGTGTGATTATGAACCATTGTATTCAAATGAACTCCAAATGTTTCGCAAAAACAAAGCAAATTTTACTAATCTTTCGATAATTTTGGGCAGTAGTGAATATAGAGTGTTCAGAGTCCAAGCGACCCAAGTCCATGAGATTCACTTGAGAAAACAGATCTCAAAGTGTATCAGCAAAATTGAAAATGACAGTGCACTTCCAACTGCCTGGTGGATAAAAATTGAACTGTGAACGTGAATCACTATTTCGTAGAAAGTATAAACAATGTCGGATTTACTCTTTGAACCGCTCCGTGAAAATGTGAAAAATTTTGCCGCTATAAAACTGATCTTTCTTTTAGAGAACGTCCAAAAAACAACTCTGTTATTCAGTAATTCACAGAAATATTTATAATAACTTTTCGCTTTAAATATGAACAGCTGAATTCGGGATATAGTAGCGACAATGTGGAGATATCTTAAAATATCTTGCGCTAATAGTGTTGGTACCGGTGGCAGCTCGTCAGCTCAGAAACAAGCAGTGCTGCAAAATTTGTATAGACCTAAGTTGTTGGAAATTTTGTGCTGATTATTTTGGTATGTAATGATGATATTCTAAAAATTGATAGTTTTTAAGTTATAAGCAAAAAAACTGGAGGAAAGTTATTTTTCATGGTTTTTGGCTATAACTAAAATTCCAACAAAGATTATTGGTGGCAATCCTCAGATTCGTAATCAGCACTCAGAAAAACATAAAGAAGGAAAAAGTTACAACTCCTCCAGAATTGGATTAAAAAAACTACTTAACGACTGAACTACTGAGGAAAGGCGGAAAAAAGCCGCGGTTCTGTAACATTGATCAGCGGTTCCCAATGTTTGTTCCCTCTCGTACCCCCTTGATTATTTTCTTATTCTGGAGTACTCCCTCCTTTCAACCCCTTTTCCAATTATCACATCTCTCAAAGAAATTTTTTACAATGTTAAGCTTTAAAGTTTAATTATGACTCAAATGACTCGAATTAACATAACCACTTAACTGTTCCTTTTTTCTGCCATATTGTGTTCAAAAATAAGCACTTATTCTTTTAAGCATTTTTGTGTTCAAATTGATTTTATAAATTCAAATCAACAGTCAAAACAGATACCAGTATTGATTTTATCAATTTTTGATAATTTTTAAGTGCAAGGGGAGAAAGGACCTAAAAACCGGTTTACCTAATCTAACCTGACCAGAAAACTTACTTACACTTGTTTTGCTATCCAGCATTAATTAGATTCCTGACCCCATTTCCTTGAAACATTGCAAAGTAAAGAAATTGAAAGAGCCGGAAAAATCAGTGGATTGGATTAGAACAATGACCTGCCTGAGTGGAGATCGGGCAAATCAGGGAAGTTCCTTTCCGCATTTTTGGCATTTCCGAACTCCGTACGGGCATTTCTATGGTTTATTTTTGATTTTACATTTTATTCTATTTTTATAATAGCGTTAGTTTTGCGTTCTAACAGATGAAAAGAGAAGTAAAATAGTATCGTATTAATTCACGATGTAATCTTACAATTACTGATTATGATATTCAGATATTCAAGTGGAAACAATGCAATCCTTGAGCTTGTTTCATGGCGATGAGTTTTATAAAATTAGGTTCGAATGAAGAAATATATTTTTGCATGTCTAGAAACAAGTTAAGATTACTACGGTATTTGATATAAATATACACGCATAAAACGAGTATATTCTTTCCAGAAGCTCTGTGTTCATAAGTAGTATGAAATATTTTATTGCCTTGTCACTGTGTGCTTGGTATTCCTTCTTAACTGCTACCCAGTAGCATTTCGATTAGTATAAGTTTTAATTTCTATAAGAAGTTGCGGGAAAAATTCTATAAAATTTTATATTTTATTTTAATCCCTTTTGTGTTTACGTCATTACAAATATTACCTTCGTGTACCCCAGGTGTACACGTACCGCAGATTGGGATTCTCTGTCATAGACCCAAAAGCCACAAGCGACTATAAATTTCCCATTGGAGCACATAAGGCTATACAGAAGATCTGACTCTGGAATCAGACTTCTACGAATTCTGTTTCTTGTACTTTCGATTTTAAATTGGAAAAGAAGTAAATAAAAACAATTTTTAATTCTAACTCATTCCAATACTACGGTTACTGCAAAATATAAAAGCGTTTAACAAGAATGTAGAGATTATAGATCATCTCAGTCATGTTTATCTTTATTATGCGAGGTGCGGAACACTAGCACGTAGAATATACACTCAATTACAAAAGTAAGTATGTGTCTTGCACATCAAGTAATAAATTCTAAATTTTTCAAAAAGATATAAAATTATACTTGGACGGTTTTACTCATTGTTTTGAATTAGTAAATAACTAGAAATTAACTCAGTTATTTCATTTTATTTTTTAACTCATTCTTTTACGCCAGTAAAATCTACATCAAAAAATTTTTTATGTACTCTGAAGGTTCGCTACATAATAAATTTCTGCCAAGGTTAAGCCTCGAAATTTTTGCATTTTCTCGCATTTTTAAGATAATTTTAATGGTTTTGTCCTAATTTTCGTAAGTTTAATATTTAGGTTTTCATTCACTCAGCAATGGTACTACGGGGAAAAGAACCTCTCTCAGGACCTGAAAGATTTTAACTTAAAACTAAATTAGGACTACAAATGTCAACGGTAAATTTCTAGTCGAGAAGAGTCCTGCTAAAGTGCAAAAAGTCATCGAAAAGGCCAAATCTGAGACGAGTACTCGAAACAATTAAGAGCAAGGCGACCGTCCATATTCATGAATAACAAAACTAGGTTAGTTTTATTCCTGTTTAGAAGCAACTCGAGGGCTATTTTGGGATTGGCCATGTAGCTAGAAGCCGTGATCAGACGACGATGGCGACATCTTAGAATCGGACGCGCAATTACTTTATTCAGTACATACGGCAAGTACGTGAGCAGCACCTAATCCCTTTTCCCTCATTTTCTATTAACGACTTGTCTGGTTAAAATAAGATTGTGCAGAGAGTAATACATAGAAATAATCTATCCCTATATAAAAATTAAAGATCGTATGTTCATTTCGGCTCCATGGCACATGCTTAGTACATTTAGCTTTCTATATCCACCTTGTTGTATTAATAGAAAAATATAAATTTGAATTAAAAAGAAAAATAAATAAAAGAAACAGAAAAGTAAACAATAATAATAATGAAAACAATATACGTTTTTGCGTGCAAACGCAGCAGCAAGAAGTAATTGCTACAACAATTTTTTTAAAGATAACAGAACAAAAACTATAGTATAAAATAGCAAAGATTCTCAAATAAATGAAACACTTAACAAAATTTAGAAATTACTCATAATGGAAAAGAACTAGAATGGCGCACTCATCGGAGGCCACACGCCATTAGTAGTTCAAAATGGACACATTTTCTGTATAAAGGAATGACAAAAGTCAAAATTTAATCCTTTCTGTGGTCTGAATTTGTCCGGCCACCAAATAAAGTGTTTCAATTATTTGAGAATCTTTGCTATTTTATACTATATTTTTTGCTGTGTTATCTTTAAAAATTTTTGATGAAGAAATTACTTTCTGCTGCTGCGTTTTCGCGCAAAAGCGTACATTGTTTTCATTATTATTATTGTTTACTTTTCTGTTACTTTTATTTATTTTTCTTTTTAATTCAAATTTATATTTTTCGGTTATTTGTCATTGTATTTTATTAGATGTAGCTGCATATGCGCCTTTCTATTTAATGCAAAAATAGTTTTTATTTTATTTTATTTTATTTTAATTTCAATTAATTAATTTTGCTAAATTTTATCAATTGTAACTATTGTTGTATTAAGTTTGGTTTTACGTATTTACGTCGCTTTTAACTTCAAAAACCGAGGTTATTTCTGATTAATACGACCCAATGAAACGATTACCGGTTTTCTATAGGCATAATTCTTATTCAAAATTTCTATAGAAAAAATAATTCAACTTATGCAGTACATTTGAATAATGAAACATAATATCGTTTTATACATTTTCACTTATTTAAATTATAGTTAATAAAAGTATAAGTTTTTTAATCCTGAGGAAATTTGAATAATATGCTCTTCTTCTTCCAAACATTTAATAGGGTATTCTGAATTAACACCTTTTGTTGTCTCAAACAGTCATAGAATGTAAGTTCCATTACGTTTTCTTTAAATCATGAGCTGATTGGCTATTAGTTTCTATGCACCTTGTGGAGTGGCGCTTGACTCGCTTAAAAACGTAGTATTGAAATAACGGCATACTTAATGTTACTATACGTCCCGTTTATCAATGGTATATTCCTTTGTCACCATTTATAGTTTCGGGACGCCGAAATGTCCCGTATTCCGAAAAAGAGCAATCCTCAGTAACAATGAGAAAAACAGCTCGAAAACTCAAAAAATCTGATGTTAGTATCTAGTAGCGCGATGATCGCTTGCATATTCATAAGCTTCCAGTTATCTACCCATATCCAAGTAGATGTCAAAAAACTACTTGCATTGAGCTGACAGATGGCGATTCAATCTCAAAATCAGAAGGAAATGGAGCTAATTCGTATTTTCCCTGGCACCTTCAAATGATGAAAACTCCATATCTAACTTTCGTTTACCAGCCCTGACATTTTAAGTCCAGGCTATAAATCAAAGAGCCACATATCCAAAGGCGTAGGGTCAATTTTTTGATTGTGAAAAAGTTATATACAAAAGTTTTGAATTAAAATAGTGGTAACGCATTTATTAAAACTTCCGTTTCTCTCGAAATGTTTGTTTTTCTTCTACGTCGTTTAATGCATAAATTATTTCTGGACAATAAATACATATCCGAATGATTCTAACGAAAATCTGTTCAATCAATACTTAATGAATTATTTTGTATGAAAATTGTCAGTTCTTTATACAATCTCGAACTCGGCGTGGCTAGACTTAAGTTTAATGTGCGTTCGCCAAAGTTGAATTTTTTTCTGGCGATTTGTCGCCAAATGTGGTGCACGTTAGTTATTTTTATTGCAACCCTTTAAGGAAAATATCGTCGCCAAGATTAAATTTTTTTTGGCGATTTCTCCCCTAATGTGGTAATCCTAATTTTTCTTTTTTAACCCTTTTAACACTTAAAGGATACGAAATTTGAATTAACGAATGATTCTCTTTCGATAATTTGAATGTTTTGCGGTTAAAAAAAAATTCCGTTAACAGTTCGATGTTCTCTTTGCTCTTCGTTCGTTGACTCCGACGGTTGTGTGATTTTCTGCTTGTGATATTTTCTGTGCAATTTTAGCCCAATTTCCTTCAACGGTTGTGTGATTTTGTGCTTGTGGTTTTCTACTTTTCTGTACGATTTCCTTCATTTGCCTTTTTATTCCCATTTTGATTATTCTCCAGGTTTTTTCTAAAATCCGTTATGAGTTCTCGTGTTAATCACCGGGCAGCGGAAATGCAAGCTGGTTTGTTTGATTTGAGCTTCCTTTATGGTTTAAAGAATGGGCCAAAAAGGGATGTAATCGATTTTTGTATGAAAATGGACCTCATTGCGAAAGAGTATGTTTGTCCAGCGTGTGATCAAAAAATGGAGCTGAGTGAATGTTCTACTCTTGAAGATGGGTTCATTTGGTGCTGTCGTAAATACGGCCAGAATGCCCATCATATTAAAAGATCTGTGCGAAAGGGAAGTTGGTTGAAATCTAGTCATCTAAGTATGCCTGAAGTTTTAATATTCACATATTTGTGGGTTAAAAAAACATCGAATGAATGGATTGTGGATGAGATGAATGTGTCTGAACCGACTGTTGTGGATTCGAAGAGCTTATGCCGTGAGGTCTGCGTCGATATGATTATTCGCGGTTCTAAAAAGCTAGGCGGTGTGGATCATGTCGTTGAAATTGACGAAAGCAAATTTGGGAAAAGGAAATACCATAAAGGTAAGAGAGTGGAAGGAAAATGGGTGTTTGGAGGAATTGAAAGAGGAAGTAAAGAAAGTTTTTTTTGTGTGTGGTTGAGCATCGAACGGCAGAGACGTTGATCGAAATCACCAAAAAATATGTTGAGCCTGGGACCACTGTTCTTTCCGACTGCTGGAAGTCCTACAGACCGTTGACGGAGGAGGGCTACGTCCACTACACCGTCAATCATTCTGTGAACTTCAAGGATCCCATAACGGGCGTCCATACAAACGGAATTGAAGGAAACTGGAATGCAATCAAAGCCCAATTTCGGAGCCAGGGGACAAAGAAGGTGAAGGACGAGTTCGACTCGTATTTGGGTGAATATATGTGGCGCAGACTGTACGGTGGGGCCACATTGAAAGGACTGTTTCCGTGTTTCCTGCGTGGAATTACCGTTCTTTATAAACCACAAACACGAGATTCGCCGAAATAAGGTATGTTCTTATTTTGATTATATTTCGATATCTTCACCTTCCTTTTGTTTCCCTTTTTTCATCATTTTCGCTTATTTCAAGAATTTTCTGTTTTCATATATTGTAAATTTTTCGCATTTTCCGTGACTTCGTGTATCATTTTAAATCAGTTAACCTAATTTTCCATTTTTAATTAATATTACCTTTCATATTTTTCATTAATGAATTCTTGTGAAGTGTTTCTTATTCGTTTAGAATTCCGTTGTTAAATTTTATCGTATACTTTTCCACATGTCTCTTTTCCTCCGTTTTTCTCCCTCTTCCGGCCTACTTTGGCGCTTTTTTCCAAATCTCGTAGCCATCCAAGATGGCGGACTTTTGGCGAGTGTTTCATAGTTGGCGTGATTTTTTCCAACTTGGCGGGAAACCGCACACCAAACTTAAGTCTTACCCTCGGCGTTAATTGTAGAAAAATTGCGCTTCTTTTAATTGATGAATGTTCATACATAGTAAATTCTTTTATTGCTAAGCACCATTTTGCAACATGGCAGTTCTCAGTTTAAGAATAGAAACTGTTTGAATTCTTTAAAAAATATCATATTAAGATAGTATTCTTATTGGAGAGTTAAAAAAATCAATTTCGTTTAAATTAAATTATTATTATTTAAATTTTTACCTCAAATAGTTGAATATGAAATGTTTCAAAATTATATGCACCATGCATGAACTATAATTCTGCATTCTGATCTCTAAATTAATTCTTGCTAAAATATCAAGAGTTAACCCTATAACTAGTTTCTTTCCTAAACTGTCTAATTAAATGACACTTTCAAATTTCGGGAATGAGTTGTCATTTCAATTCACTTGAGAAACTGAAAGACAACTAAAATGTTTATGGATTCCATGTAATTTTTGTATCGAATTATAGCGTCTCTGAATAACTTTGTTTTAGCTTACAAGTTTAAAATTGCGCTAATTAGATGCTCTCGTGGTATCGAATTACATTTGAGGATGTTAGGAAAGATTCTACAGGACATTTAAGTGATCAGTTGAAAACATCTTATCATTTAGGCTCTGTTAACGCGATGTAAGTACGACTTCACTGTTAACATTGTGCTCATCCATGATTTTCGAAACATGCAATAGTATGCAACGACGCATAGCATATTTTGAAGCAACATAGTATACTTGGAAATGACAATTTCAAAGCCATTCATTGCCGGTTGATATCAGTCCTACAGGGCCAAATATCTAGGGTATAGTTGACTCTTAATCATATGAATTACAGTTGCCTCTTATAGTCCATTGCAATTAGACCGAAACATTTAAAATGCTCTCGTTTATAAATCATAATAGATTGTATTAAATATCCAGAAAGCTGAGTTGTAATTTCAAAAAGAAATGATATTTAAAAATTAAAATATAAGAAAACGAACATTCAGATCCTCAATACTATAATAATCCTAAATTATGGTTTTCAGATAAATTTGTCTTGTAGGGATAGATAACTCAAAATTAAAAAGAGAGAAAGCTTTTTTTGAAATCTATTTTCAGATTTCAGCGATGCTAAGCCATAATCAAACCCACGTGCAGCTCCGGTGGCTGTTTTGCGAATTCCAATGGTGTTACGTTTTCGTATTTTGTGAATGTTTCTGTGTTTTATTTTGTTTTCATTTTATGTATTGTGTATTCGGATTTTTGGTTTAGATTTTGTAATCGAACATTTTCTGTATTTCATTTAATCCAGAATCTTCATGTTGGTGCTTTGTGAGGGGATAACGACAAAATTTTTCGTTATCATAAAAAATACACTTATTAGTATCATTTGTGGACTTCTTCCTGACGAGCGGATTGCCATGATATTTTTAAATTTATCGTATTTTTGTATTACTTTTTTTGTCTTTTGATTCTTGTATTTTTTGATTTTTTTGTCATTTGTTTCTTGTATATTTTGATATTTATCTATCTATATAAATATATATATTAATATAAACCAAAATATAATTTGTTATATATGAACATACAAAAGCAAAGTTATCAAGACATACAAAAATGCAATTCAGAAACTAAAAATTCATTAATTAAACAAAGTAACCAAATCTAAAATAAAATCTAAAAAATTAAAATACTATAGATACTAAGAGCAAAATGTAAGTTTAAACAATTAAATTAATTTCTTGGCTGTAAACAAGCTTATATATATATATATATATATATATATAAAACATAAAAGAAACAATCAAATCAGTACAAAAGCTACATAATAAAAGAGATCTTTTTTGAAATTTTAATTAAACTTTTAATTAATTAAAAACTAGGCAACATTTCGGCGTTCGTCCTTAATAACTTCCGAAAATAATATAGCACAAATATTATTTTTGCACCATCTGAAAGTGCATTAAACAGCCTTTCCAATGATATCAATTAAATTTCCATACAATGTTTTCACGAATTTTAATGATTTTTTAAAAATATTTTTGGCATAGTTTTCAATAATGCTTTTCATTGTTGCAACACAACTCAAACCGTTTCCATTGTTTCAAAAAATATTTAATTGCAAATTTTTCTTTCATTGTAATCTGAGATAGGATCCTAATACATCTTGTTAATATATTTTATTTCATCAAGATTTTCGGAAATCTGTGAAACAAGCTGTCCGAGATATTGCCTAGCTTACATTTATAAATATGTCCATCAGGCTGAATGGTTATGATTGCTATATTTTATTTCTTTTCTCAGCATGTTTTAATCCAGCTAACATGACGCTGGCCATAAAATGTGCTGCGTCATTTTAATGTTGAAACCAAATGCATATTTTAGAAGAGGAATAAGAAAGTGAAGATAGTGCTGACAGCATGGATTTAGAGGTTACATGACATTATAAGTTATTGGACTCCATTGGGAACATTACAGAGCAAAGATAGTGAAAAGCTGAAAAAATCAGTGAATTGGCATGGAAAAATGACCTGCCCTAGCGGCGTTCGATCAAATCAGGGAAGTCCCCTTTTGCAATGCCTGGACGTTGTTCGGGTATCTCTGTCAATTATTCTTGATTTGACATTTTATTCCATTTTTATAATAGCATTAGTTTCGCGTCATAACAAATGAAAAGAGGAATGAAAAAGTTCCGTATTAATTCACGATGTAATCTAACAATTAACGAATGTGATAATCAGGTATTCAAGTGAAAACATTTTCAATAAGATCCATGAGCTTGTTGTCGTATGTATACCTCAAGGGTACACGTACCTCAAATTGGGAATTTCTGACATAGAGCGAAAAGCCGCAAGCGAATATACATCTCCAGGTGGTACGCATAAAGCCATAAAGAAGATCGGACTTTGGAATCCGACTTTTGCCAATTTGGGTTTTTTTGTACTTTTGGTTTAAAATTTGAAAAGAAAGAAACGCAATCATTAATTATTACTCATTCCAATACTAGGGTATATGAAAAAAATTTAAAGGAGTTTAAAAAGAACTGAAAGAAGAAGCACATAAAAAACTGTCGTGGACGATTTTACTCATTGTTTTGATGTAGTAAGTAACTAGAAATGAACGCAGTTCTTGTTTTATTTTAATTTTATAACTTACTTTCTTTTCTATTGCTAAAATTTACATCACAAAAATTTGTATGTACTCCGAGAATTCTCAACATAATAAATTTCTGCCACGGTTAAACGTAGAATTTTTCATTTTCTTGTGTTTTTCAGATATTTTTAATTGTTTTAACCTAATTTTCGTACGTTGAATATTTAGATTTTCATTCATTCGAAAATTGTGAAAGGAACTCTCTCAGAGCCTGAAAAATTTAAAAATAAAACTCCATTGGGAGAAAAAAATTTCATTGGTAAATTTCTAAAATAGACGAGAAGAGTCCTGCAAAAGTGCAAAGAGACATCGAAAAAGCCAAATTTGAGGTGAGTACTCGAAACATTTAAAACAAGGTGACCGTCCACATTCATGAATAAAAAAACCTGGTTAATTTTATTCCCGTTAAGAAGCAACTTGAGGGCTATTTTGGGATTGGCCACTCTGAGCCGTGATCGGAAGATGATAGCGACAACTAGCAACTCTCGCTCTAAGCTTCTTCACCACACAAACCAATTGATTAATGATCGTTTCAAATTAGCTTACCATGAAAAGGGGAGAGCCCAAATCATTTTAGTCTTTATCAATGGAACTGAATGTACATTGGACAATCATGATTGGACTCTCACAGATATGATTTGCACCAGGTCCACAAACAAGGCTGATCTCCGTTGGAATCGGGTTTCGAGACTGCAGCCCTCCGTCTGTGAAACCGAGACCTTACCACGAAGCAACCCCGGCGCCGTTGATATACGGAACATAAAAGAAAATCAACAAGCTATCTTGCCAAAATTAGCGAAAAGAAATTTGGGAAACCATTCAATCCCGAAACGGAGGATTAAATACACGGGCAGAAACACACTACTCGGCTAAAAGTACTGCAAGATTGGTAAAATGCGAGACATTTGGAATTAATTTGAATACAGTGGTTCACAATCAATTGTGAAGAATCGTGGGATGCTCAATCGTGGAAACTTACATTCTACTGTACATTGCATAAAAGCATTTTCATAAAAATATTGTGAATATTCGGGAAGATATACAGGCTTCTTTAAAACATCCCAAATTTTTCAGATGTTTTTTTTAGAACATATATTGTGTATAAACGAAATAAGAATTCAATATCTTAATACATTAACATCTCTGTCATTTTGTCAAGCATTCTGCAAGTTTTGCAAATTTAACTTAAAACTCTGCATGTTATAAGGAAAAAAACCTGCAAAACATTTGGAATGTTTCAAAGAAGCCTTTATATCTTCCCAAATATCCATGATACTTTTATGACAATGCCTGTAAGCTACGTGCATAAGAAAAAAATAATGATTGATGATAGTTTCAAAACATTTTCAGCTTCCTGTGAAACGGGATAAACCCAACTCATTTTCATGTTCATAAATGTGTCGACTGTCCCCTAAATGTTCTTGGGACAAAATCTTCACAGTAAAATGTGAGTTTCCACGATTGAGCATCCCACGATTCTCCACAAACTGATAGTGAACCATTGAATTCAAATTACCTCCAAATATTTCACATTTTACCAATCTTGCTGTACTATTGTCCAGTTGTGTATGCGAAGGAAACCGCTCTCAATGAGAGTTAATAGCAAGAAGACACTTGATCATGCAAAAGAGCATGAAAAGGCCCATTTCCTTTCGATATCCGTGAATCTTTCGGAAGAGATTAATTAAATCTCTGCGGTTCAGACATAAAATCATTGTGTGGGAAACAAACTAAAACAAAGTTAGAGTCAATAAATATAACAGGAACTGTGTGTGTGTGTGTGTGTGTGTGTGTGTGTGTGTGTGCTAAGCAGGGGTAGTTCGATTCTGGTTTGGGGCTGCATAGCAGCTTCTAGCGAAGGTAATTTAGTTGTAATCCATATAAAAATT
>BGPR01002132.1:0-19852 GCA_013235015.1 Araneus ventricosus
TGTTTGGGCACAAAGAGCTTCTTGATGAATTATGCAGTGAAACGTTAAAATTTCTTGGGTTTTTTTTCTGAAGAATTGATGTTATCCCTCTATGTATTCCTGTCATACTTCTGGCTAACATCAGTTGCTATAGAAAAGATTTTATTTATATCGATTCCATTGTCTTCCAGGCATTTTTGCACAGCTATATCTTCTCCATGAGTTTGCCCAGAGAGCGGTAATAATCCTAGCAGTTCTTCTTTTGGACCTTGGGACGACATATACCTGACGAAAAAGGTAACTTGTCTTTTATGTCGCAAGCCTCATCTATAGTAAGTGATAAGGCAGAAGCCAGTTGAATGTCTTCCACTTGCATATGTGTTACATTTGAAGACATTTCAGCAGTTCTATCTTGTATTGTTTTAGCAAATAACGGCAAATCTTTGATTTTTTTTTCATGATTTCTGCTTTGTTTTTAAAATCACGAAACAGTTCTTCAGATGCACGTATAAAACAATCTTTGACGTACTCACCATCTGTGAATGGTTTTCCTTTTTTTGCAGTTTCTAATGATACTGCAAAGCTTGCCAGATTTGCATTATTGGAAGATTGCGCCCAGTTACTTAGCATGGAACTTGACTGTTTTTTTTTTTGGAGCTCTTCAACAGCTTCTTTTCGTGCGTCACCGGTTGGATATTTACCAGCAAACTGGGTATGTTTTGTAGTTAAGTGTCTCTCCAATTTTGACTTCTTATTGTGTGCGAGTTTTTCGTGGCAAATGAGACAAGTCGGAAGGCCATCTGTGTTGCATATGAATGCAAACGACTCCGTCCCATCCTGATTGAATTCTAGGTTTTCTTCTTCAGTTCTTCTCTTTTTTTTACCAGATGTCATGCTGGCGGCGGAGCTGTAAAAACGATTTTTTAAAACTTTACTTTGGTATCTAAAACGGCAGACAATTTATTTACCATTATTACTTCGTTAACTCGATCCTCAGATATGTAATACAATTCTGTTACTGATTTTTTATATTATACGCGTACATACCTTTGAGAAGATAATTCGCTTCTAAATCGTATTCTTCTTGAAACAACAAGCGAATAGACACGCAAAAACCGCAAGCGATTAAATTAACGCACATGCAACGTAACGTCGACCGCGCTATCCGAGGATGACTGACTGACAACACGTCTAGAGTCTAGATTCTAGATGGTGACTGTTTGGGTGAGACGGAAATGGAATGCAATTGGCTGAAAGATAAACATGGTCACGGAGTCTCATCTTTAAGAACAAAACGATAGTTCAAATTTATCTCATTACGGTCATGTTAAGCGTAGTGATTTGTAATTAACGATTATGAAAATAGAAGCTATTAAGAAATTAGGTACTTAAAAATATATTTTCTTATTTTTTAAGGGTTTTGATAATAAATTATTAATTTTTTCGAATGGAACTGGAGAGCCGCAACTTTACATAAAAAGAGCCGCATACGGCTCGCGAGCCGCAGGTTGCCGACCCCTGGTCTAGGGGATCGTAAATTACTGTAAATGAAAACTTTGTTTATATCTATTATCTGAGAAAATATTAAATCTGGAAGAAAAATAAAAGCATTTATTTGTAGAGAATTTTACGCTCTTTAATTTGTTAATTCACGTGTATTGTGAATTAACAAACTGAAGAGTTTTCGTGATATTCAAGAAAAACTAAAAAAGAAACCATAAAACACGCATCGGCTTCTGCTGATCGTTAGCCATTGCGTACGGAATTTTCTCGCTGTAACAAATTTAGAACTGCGTAACGCCGCTTTACCGATCTGAAAAAAAACTTTTTGATATGCGCTCTTATTCAAAAAATAACCGTAGTTCCAACATATTTAGGGTTTTTTTATTAATTTTTTAAACGAGTCACTTCATTTGCGTACACCCTTTATTACTTCATCCGAAACTTCCCTAATTCGGAGAGGTCGCTTTTGTTAACAGAAAGTTAAAAAGCATAAGAAAAATGTAAAATTAGAAAACAGTACTCACAAACTTTTTATTAAAAATCAGTGCACTTCCACATGGGCTCCCTTAGTAGCCCTGAGGATATCCAGCCGGTAGTCCTGTTCCAGCAAAATGCTCTAACATCCGTGGCCCAGCATCTTGCATCTTGTTGGAAGATACCAGTGGGTTGTAAATGCTGCATTTGGGGTATTGCGTAAATTTGCAACATTTCCAGGTAAATGTTTGCCCTCACAGAAGTCTCAGCAAAGAAAAATGGTTCTGTGACTGTATCAGGTAAAAGAGCACACCACATATTGATTTTTGTATTGTTTTTTTTTCCACTTCCTGTGCTGCATGGGGATTTAATGCAGTTGTGCCTATATTTACTTTGTTGCTCACATGAAATGTTGCTTCATCTGAAAAAATGATGCGGTTTAGTAAATGGTATTCATTTTCGATGCGAGATTTCAGCAGCAAATGCAGAACGCTGCGGCAGTTTCTGCACAATCTGCATTTTGTACGCATACAGCCTCACTTTTCATATATACGCGAAAATCTGTCGACAAAATCTAAGAATTTAACAGACAATTTTGCCTAATATCGCCAACGTATAGATAATAGATTTTTTTAAACCGACTGTTCAAATTAGGGACATTTTATTCGGACACTTTGTATACATATATTTGAGGTCTAAACTTAAAGACTTATAAGGAGAAGGTAGGGGCATAGGATTCGTCAAGTCTCCGTTGAATCCGGATAATAATTTAAATTATAAATATGTTGTAAGGATGCTTAAACTCCAGAAATGTAGAAAATGGAAACTCTGGATACTTTTTCATCCCTGTATTTTACATGCGCTGTACAGCATCCAATATATAAAAGCAGTAGTCATAAGGAAATCAAATTTTGGTAGTTCTGCATTTTAAAACACAGGGGAGTAAACAAATCAATCATGAAAAAGTTTTTAAAAATACGCTTTTATTAGTGAATTAAATGCAGAAAATCGGATTTTAGTTTTTAGTCAAAAAGATGTTATAAATATTAAAAGCATGAGGTTCTGATGGAAATAATTTATGCAAATTGGAATTTTTAATATATTGATAAGATATTTTAATTTTTTAAATATTCATTGTGGCTCAACTTCTTCAAGGTATTGCTTTCAGTTATGTGAGAAATATTGAATAATGTTAGGAATATTGAATAATTTAATGTGTGATTTGTAATGTTAATGCAATATTTTGTTTTTCTAAAACTATCATCGCATATCCCAGAAACTTAACACCGTTTTGTTTCGTTTAAGATAAAAAGAAAACAAGCTTCATTTTTACATGCTATACGAGCGCTTTTATGGCACGTTATTTCCTAGTTTTGAAAAATGGCAATATATGAAGGAAGCCATTTCAGCCGACACGCTTTCTCTTAATTTCCGCCTCACACCAAAGGAAGAACATTTGAGCTTGACGGATTTGAAATGCAAAGAACTCGAATACGTGGAGTGTTTTGGGTGGAATTGGATCTCTAACCCGCGACTTACCTGAAGAGAAAATCCGTTATTTTCGTTAGGTATCCACGGAGCATAAATTCAAAACTTGTTGCTTTTTTTGAAAGAAACTCTGTTGATCGAGCAAGGCAAACGTTAAAAGAAGAAAAATCTAGGAATACACAAAAAGAATTTCTCTTTCAAAACGATAATAAAATTAATCTAATCCATATATAAGTAAAATGAATTGTTCACTGAATACAGCATATTGGACTAGATTTAATTATTTGCTGAGAGAATGCCGCATAATTGCTTACAAGGATTCATTTTTATATCTGCATCGATAAGAGCGGGTATCTTCGGGTATATACCTGCTGTAACTCCATCGGGATCATATTCATTGTATCATGACCATTCTCTCCCATTTTTAAAGCAAAATATTCGTTTCACTTATGGCAAATTCGGACAACTACATTTATGTTGCCAAGTCATCCATCGATAGAATTCGGAGTTCCATAAAAGCATTTCCTGTCTTTCCGGCCATTCGAATCCCTGATACGAAGCCGTTTTGAAAATCAAACTAAAGTATACCATCCGAGAAAAAAATGAACTGTCCAGAAATTGAAAACGGTCGCATAGAATATGTTCATATACTCGGTTACTTCTCTGACTCCCCTTGCAAACAGCAGCAGTGCTTCGAAGAGAACGAATGCAAGAGCTTCACAAAGCACAGTTTAAATTTTATAGGAGTGCAAACTTAAGTACAGAGAGATTATCTAAGAACTTTTACATGTATTCGATATCTTAAAGCGCGTAGAAATATTTCGTGGGCTGCTCCTTAAGCAGGATTTGATATTATTTTAAATGAAAAATAATTTTAAAAAACGATGAGAAATGTCTAGATCATGCGTCATCTTTTTTTTTTTTTTGCGCCTCTTATGATGTTACGTCTAATTCCCCATAAAGGTCGGATGTATATTTTTAGGGTGCCTCAATAATGAATTATATTGTGCGCTTGCCGTTATTAAATAAGCGTCATAGATAAACTATTACAAAATAAGCATTTACAGCTAGCCTTGCTCAGTCTTTAACCCTTTGAAGACGACTATCACGCTGGCGTGCCAGATGCTTGGAGCATTTTCTCCCGACTGTCACAAATTCATGCCGGCTCTCCTGGCTTTTGGCTACCGGCTATTACGTCGGCGCGACACCATCTTTAATGCAGTTAGGTTTAACTAGAAAAAGTGCGACGCTGAGCGCGTTGGAAAACGTCGGCCAGATCGAACCGCACATTTTCCGTGCGGCCAAAGGGTTAATGTACTTTGTGTATGCGAAAAGAAGTGAAATGAAAGTCGTATAGGAGTTTCGAACATGTTTCGGAACCTTGAGATTTAGTGCGCATAGCTTGTAAGTGAATTTCCAAATGGTTTCGAGGCACCATCACCTGAAAATAGGGGGTCATATTCTTAGTCCAGGAACGCTACCGTGAGAATGCAAACAATGATGTTTGTCAAGGAGGAAAATTTCCCGGAGAGTCAACGTCGGCGGAGAGACGACATTATGACCGGGAAATCGTCAGCATCTGTGGCTCGTGGCTACTACTATTTTCTTCCAAAACGGGAAACATTGGATTCACAACTTGATGTTTGAGCAGGTCTGACTGCTTCTGAGTGCACCCTCTGTAGGGAGTTGCACCGCATGTATTGTTCAAACGTATACTCCGGCGATATCCTCGGATCTGACGGAAAACATCTGAAATCAAATGAATCTACTTCATCAAATGATTCTGCGTTCAATATGGATTTTTTTTTCAAAAATGACTAACACAGAATTAAGTTACGAGGGCGGTCCGATACCAAAGGTACAGGGCGAAATTACACGGACAATTATAATTCAAGAAAATATTTAATTCATTTCACAAAACCACATAGTTTTGTTTACTTCTCGACATAATCTTCGTAAACGTCGAGACATTTATCCCAGCGTGACACTCGTTTGAACATCCGTTCATGATAATGCTGTTTGTCAAATTGTTAGAAGTATTCCAGAACGGATTTTTTGCAAATCCTGCAGATCCTCAAAGCGGTTTCCCACCAAAACTCTCCAGAAATTGAATACAGCCATTGAAAAGAAAAGGATAGGACGATTACGCGAAGGAATTAATCTTTCGCACGATGGCGCAAGACCCCATACGTCAAATCAAACCAAAGCGTGGTTGGAACAACGGAAATGGGAGGTCCTGCAACATACACTTTATAGTCCAGATTTAGCTCCCTCGGATTTTCAATAATTCCGACCTTTAAAAAATTTTTGGTGGCAAAATTTTTTCGTGTCAGAAGGATTTTCAAAACATGGTTCTAGAATAAGCAACTTGGCAAACAGAAGTAACATGAAGGGATGTTCAAATGAGTGTCACGCTGGGATAAATGTCTCAACTTTTACGGAGATTAAGTCGAGAAATATACAAAAGTATGTAGTTTTTGTAAAATGTATTAAATATATTCTTGAAATATAATTGTCAGTGTAATTTCGCCCTGTACTTTTATTATCGGACCGCCCTCGTAGAAAGCATATCTTGCGGAAAAAACATCCAGATACACTACTTATTCTTGGGTAAATAAATTTAGAAAATATAAAATTTTTGAAAAAGGATTTTAAAATAAGAAATAGGAAGAAAATTCAACCTATATATGATGCATCTTTCTATAAGAGACAACAAATGCAAGGAGAGTTTTAATTTTCCCTAAAGTAGGTATAGACGGACAATGAAATCTTTTCTGATCTTTCGAATTATTAGACTGAAATATCGAATTTTGCTTCTCTGGAGATCGTGCTATGCGATTGTGGTGTGGCATCCCCAAAATATCGAACAGTTTGCTTCATTCTGTATGTACGAGTGCACTTACAGGAAAAATATTTTTTACCATATGCTCCAGGATATTGAAATATATATATATATACAAATTGGAGCAATCTGGAAGAAAAGGAGCTCTACAATCATTTCATTCCCCTTCCACAAACAAAATATTCAAAATCAGTCATGTTTGGAGTGCACGAGAATTTCAGTTTAAAATATTCAAGTAGTTGCTTTATAATTGTGGCAACAACAATGAAAAACTGATTTCAATTTCCTTTTTGTTGTTTTCTTAGAATATCGGAATACGTTCAACTTTAAATAACCACTTGATTGATTCGTTATTACTATTTTTATTTATTTATTTTGTTTGGGGCGATGGGGGAAACAATTTTGGAGAAAAGTCCACACAATAAATGAACTAACTTAATTAATCTTTCAATATTATGTAACAGCGCAAATAAAATAGATTACTTTAATAATTTGGTTTATGATTTCCTACAATATCTCCACGAAGCAAAATAATTTTATTTATTCCTCTGACGAGATTTTTCTGAATTTTATCATACGTCTCAGTGCAAAAAGCAACATATCAACATTTATGAAAAGAGACGGTTTATTATTGCTTTTATTTAATAAGAGTAATCAAATCATTAAACCCTTTTTATACTTACATGCTTTAAGAGAATAACCGTAATATATAAGGTTAAGTTTTCACTTCTATTGATGACATTTTGTTTTTAGTGTTTGGCAATATCATTCATTAACAATTCACGAAAGCGTGCGATAAAAGATTATATCTTTATATAAAAGAGAGAATAAACGCCTGATCTTTGTAACAAAGAACATTCTGTAACAATTAATGATCAAAAATTAAGCTCAAACTCTGCCATTTTTTTGCTATGAATGTACTTTATTTTGAAAGCGTAGCTAGCTCAACTCTTACGGGCAAGCCGAGGCAAAAGGATAGTACCGAATTTTTACAACAGGGGTGCCAAATATTAAATGGTTACGAAAGTCTGTAGGCAGGGTCACATCTCCAGTATGGCTAAGCATAAAGAAGCAAACGCCCTAATAAAAGAAAACTCACTTCGTTAAAAGGAATAAAGTATAATTTAAAGGAAAGAAGAATTTTCTGAATTTTTAACCACGTGCTTTAAAAACAACTATTACTATCTATTTATGTGGATCACACACAAACACATTCACAAGAGCTGCGAAGATAGATACCACTTTTCCAAAAAGTCCGTGAAAAAAAAAATCTAATGATAGTCAATGTCTCTTCTGTAGAGTAGAATATATAATTTCATGGATCTCCTAACAAATTGTAACTAATATGTAAACTTCCTCATTGCGTTTTTCGAATCGGTATTTATTTTATGAAGCGTAAGCAAGAAAAAAAAATGAGATCATGGAAGACGGAAAACAAGTATTTCGTTGATAATAATATAAGATTCTATTTAATCTTTTGCTCTATGGGTGCACCAGAATTGCTCACAAGTATAACTTTTTTCATATCTGTATCGATCAAGGCAACTTTCATCGGGCCTAAACTCATCGTATCACGACCGTTCTTTTACGCTTTTATTGCAGAGCTTTCTTTATGTTTATTCTCGTATCGGGAGAGTCGAGTTCTGCTGCAGAGTTGCAGCTGGAAGCGTTTACCGATGCCATTTGGAGTTCAATAAAACCCCAGCTTTCTTTTCAGTGTGTCTATGCCCACGAAATTCGGTCATTTGGTCACAAAAATAAAACCGAAAGACGCCATCCAAGAAAAAAAATAGCAGCTACAAAGTAGCCCGGATTTCAAAAACCGTCTCACAGATTATGGTTGTAAATTTAAATACAGTACAACTCCGATTAACCGAACTAAAGAGGGGGAGCCATTTCAGATATAAGGTTGTTTTCAGTTAAGCCATGAACGTCTATAACTATTTTGCATCTAATGGACCTTATGCACCCTTTGGGTTCGAGAGTATAGAAAAACAGCTGTGGAGGAATAAACAAAACGATCGGCCTATAAGCGACTCAGAAATAAAAGCAGTTCTGAGTCAGCTGTTTAAGACTGACCAATGGCTGCCTCCGGCAGGTCACGTTTCGGAGGATGTGACGTCACATGCATAAGGTCCATTGCAGTATGCAATTCTGAAATGTTTCGAGAGCAAAACGAATTCAAAACTCTTTGTAGTATACAGTTATGTTCTTTATTAGCCCCTTGCCATACGATTTTATTTAACCTCCTAATTAGCTGCCATCAGCACTTAATAAGTGTATTATTTTAATTTATTTAAGATAGTAAAGGATACTCGAGACATTTTAGCGGGACCAGGCGATTTTTTTATTTAAAATTAATTATGTTGACTTAATTACGGATTTAAATAGCGTACGGGCACAAAAGAGCCAACCTATGACATGCGACGCCGACCAAAGTTAAAATTACATTTTTAGGATTACATTAGATACATCAATATATGCTTAGTAATAGTTTATAGCATGTGAAATTATTTAAAATACTCAGTAATGTTTGTTTGCTGTTCGAAAGCGTTGTGAGGGACGCAATGCCCCAACATCTTTCCATTAGAAGCATGTCAGTCGCCATTGACTCGCTGCGTTGTTTAACTGTACGTGTTCAACGTACGTGTCCGGTTTCACATTCATGCCACATTTAGAGAACTAACACTAGTATTATGAACAGTAGACCTCCCGTCTCTTCTCGCTCCCTCCCAAAAAACGAACATCCATTTTCATCGCTGCCTTTAACCCCCCCCTCTTCGTCGACGTCGCATGTCACGCGACGAAGAGAAATAATGCATCATTTTAAACGAATTCGTCGCCACTCGCATGTCTCGCTACATTTCGCGATTATTTTTCGCATTTCTGAATATTGCTAAGAAATGAAAGTAGGACTATTTACGCCAAGTTTTCGCGGCGTGATTTCCCGCCCTTGAATGGAAAACAATCATTTTGTCGGAGATTCAAAGAAAAATCCGACAAAGAAGGGGTTAATGGTTTAGCCATTTTTTTAATGAGATTGATCTAAGCAAGTCTATTAATATTGACAAAATTACAATTAAATGTCCCAAAAGGACTCAAATGTTAATTATGCCAACCTGACAAATGACTCGCCAAACATTAAAACCGCCACCATCTTGAGACGGCATCAAAAAATTAAAGTCCTTACTTATACGTCGTTTTTAATGACCTCTAGGAACACCCATGCCAAATTCGAAGAATATCGAGCAACGGGTTTCGATGCGACTATGCGACAAATTTACAGACAAACTTATGAAGAGCCGAACGACCAAGTTAAAACAGGACCTAGCTTCGTTTCGTCAATAAAAACTATAGTAGTAAATGCAACATTTGGTCCAGCGATCTACCTGTAGAGTGTTGTATAAATCGTTACGCACTGAATGACATCACGCAATTTACAGAAAGAATGCCACCTTAAAAACAAAAAAATAATTTTAAATATTTTTAAGCAATTTAAAATCATTGCATTAACCCTCCGATCGCTTATACCGCGATTTCTGGGGATTGGAAGTAATTCTATTTTCCGCTGCATCCTGCGATTTTAACAAGCTAGAGGATTTACTTGGTACTTTTAGAACATTGAATCGCAATATAATAAAGCCTCGCATGTGAGAAACAATTCGCGTGGTTCAACGGTATTCGGACAGGCTGTCAAACTTTGCATCTAAATAGTAATTTTAAAAAATTCGGCAGACCGGGTGTTAAGGATCCCCTCTCATAGCGAATCATTTTAAAACTGACTGAACTAGCTTGATTCGGTGAATTGGACTTTCTTGATTTACTGATGATGTGTGCACAAATTACAGCTTTCTAATTTACGACAAAACAAAAGACAAGCACACAAAAGGAAAGTAAATAAGAAATCTTTATTTAGCAGTTTGCTACTCAAGCTAAAACATTGATAAAATCCTTAACGACAATACGCACATTTGAAATACAGATGGTAGAAAACAAAATCAACAAACATAAGTGTGTGTCTTTTCAATAGACAAGAATAAATTTTCAAACAGTTCAGATTGGATTAACAATATCTAACATATCAAGGTAAGCACTTAAAAAAAATGGCACCAAACGTTACGAACATTTATAGCATAGAGTGCTGTTTCATATGTATACCCGAATAAATAAAGCTTAGTAATAAAGTAGAATTATTTTTAGTAAATTTAATATATTGTACAAGCTTTATTAATAGAATCAAAGAATATGAAAATACTGTAAGCATATATATATAGAACAATTGATCAAACAATTTCTCTTCCAATTTTTATTTTATCACTTTCAAATTCAAATTCTTATTTTTACAAACTTCCGACATCTTATTACATTTTTATAAAGTGAATTCTAAAGTTCAAAAGGTTAGAATTCAGTCAATAACTAATAGGTGCCAAAGAAATTAAATACAAGTATAAAAATTAAATGCAATACATATGAAATGATATTTAACAAGCTAAATATTGCATGTTCCACTACATTACTCCTCTTCCAGTTATAAAGTGAGGAGGCAAGGGAGAGCAATGCTTACCAAAGAAAATAAATGCTTGGAAGATTATTTACAATTATATACTATCAAACTTTAATATTATACAAACGTTTAAATACAATCAATCTTCAATATTCAAAAATGAAAAAGTAACAGGAGTTAAATAACATTTTCCATCTTTCTTTAACCAATTAACCTGCCGTTGACCCTTTCTTGGGTCACATGGATTTATTTTTTTATTATTTTCATCTAAACAGTGCAATTTTTAGCTTTGATTGTTGCATCTGAATATTGAGTCGACTGCTGTAAAAAGTAAAAATCCAATTAAAATCATTTTCCAATTAAGATTAGTTCCAATTAAAATTTAATTAATCAGTTTAATTTAAAACACTCAAAAATAACGTTTTCTTTCATATTTTATTCATGTTCTATTAACGTAATTCTTTTTAAAAAAAGTGAAACGTAAGAGTTTGGGCGTATAATGGGTTAAATCGAGAAGGCAGTTTCATATAATCCTACCATTGCATCCATTCTTTAATTTGCGATGAAGTTGATTAACAATACTCCATTTATATAAACGCTATCGTCTGCAATTAAATTTCGTTGATACTTTGCATTGATAATTATTAAAGCAAATTTATTATTCCTGAAATGGTAATTTGCGATTTATTCGCAAATTCGCTTCGCATTATTTTCAACAACATGTTGATCACCATGGTGATCAGGCATGGTGATCAACTGGTGTTTTCAGGGATAGCTGATTGGCTGTCCGGATCAGCCAATCAGTTGCCTCTTGCTTTAAATCCAAGAAGGACGGGGGAGGGGTCATAATAACCGAATTTTAAATAAGTTTTATTATCTTGCAAACTTAAAAGCATTTACAGAAGTGTAGTTAATGTCTTAAATACGAAGTACTTTAATTCTTAAAGAAATCGCAAGAAATTTTTAACTTTAGCAAGAATTGAATTTGCGAATGGATGCAATAAATGAATAATATTTGAAACCTCATTTACGAAAAATATACGCATAAAAAAAATCAGAAAATTTACAATAAGAAGTATTAAAGCTAAAATAACATCGCGCTTATTCACAATATGTACCACCTAAAAACTATTAGTTCTCGAAATTTCACAAAAATTGCAGCTTAATAGAAGGCATTAATAACATGTGGCTCTATATAACAATAAAAATTTAAAAAATTCACATAGCTACAAATAGACGATTGCCAATAAAGCTTTGATTAATACAAAACACAAGGATTAGCAGGGTCGCCTTGTACAAAAGGCTAATTGGGCTGTAGCCCAGAGACGCCGCTGATCCAAAGGCACTTAAAAATTTACTATACTTAACCGCAAAATTTATTTAAACGTAATTTATATACGTTAAAGAAAAAATTACGAAAACAAGCGACTTTTTTCTTTTACTCTCCTCAATTTTTTTTTTTTTATTAGCTATGTATTTTCGTTGGTCCATAAGCGTTTTGTTCCTAGTTGCGGTTCTGATGGTATGCTAAATTACTCAAGCCCAGGGCGCTCAAATGTGTCAAGACGGCCAAGAGGTTTAGTTGCATAAAAGCAAGCGAATTCAGATAAATTCTTCTGACCTTAGTTAAATATTTTCTACATATGAATAAATCTATTTGCATCAAAATTTCTCAACAAATATATAACAGACATATTTTACCGATATTAACTGATTCCATGTCAGATTTTCTGGTTTGCCTTTGTCCCACCCGGAGACACAGCCAGTATGTGGATCAGAAGCCTCTGGATAATTAAGCGAGTTCTCTCTTCTCCTGGGGTGGTACAATGGGGGGAAGGTCGAGTCGCCGCCTTCAGTGAAGTCGCCGCATAACTAAGCGGTTGTCTCGGCATCTATGGTGACATATTAATAAGTGAACTGTTTAACTGCCCATTTCGCCCATGATGAGACGTACCTCAAACAGTGCTTGCTACATCGATTGAATCGATGCGCTCCAGACTGGTCACACCAGACATGAGGAATGGTCATTCCTTTAGTTGCCTTCATACGCGGTGACTGCCGCAAGTATGAGGATGTCAAGGAATATCTGTGCTGGATTCCTGAAATATACTAGAAGAGGCTGGTTTCCAGCCCTTCTCGGTGAAGGATTGTACATCTGAAAGTAGGGCCAGCTGGATGAGGTGGGCCATAATAACTTATTTTGTAGATGACAACATTAATTTAGTCAGTCAATAATGTTTTCATATAAATAAGGTAGATGTATAAAAATTTTAAAAACATTTCGGAAGTTTTTAGCTTTCTTCCACTTAAAGTAAGCAGAACTCAGTGACAACAAAAAGATGCATTATTAGAACCCGTAATAAGGAAGGGTCGAATATTTTATGTCTAAACTCTTGCTATGCCGACCCGCGATTGAACCTCTGGCCAAAATCTATATACAAATAGCGCAATTTACAAAAATGCGTGTCCTTGAAGTTTTCTGGAGCCTTTATCAAGATTCTGTAATAGGCAGAAGAATTTGAAGAAACACAACTTTTACGAAAAATTAGTCTAGTGAGACTTAGAAAAATATACAGTTATACAGTATCAAAGATGAACGAAACCATCAGAACAGAAGTTACAAAATCCTGTTTTCCCAAACCCAAATTCTTGTTAAAAATTCATGAAAGTTTATGTATTCATCGGATGTTCATAAATTTATTGGCGACACCAGTTTTTGAATGTACTTCGCCAATTGTAATATTCTTGCATTGCCCTGGATTTGCAAAAAGAGCTGGATAACGGTTCAGGACAGCACATCGCGACAGTCATAGCTGGAATTTCAAAGAGATTGAAGACCGTTTAGAAATAAATCCTCTCTGCTATTTGGGCTGGAATCTCATGCACTGTTCGATGGTTCAGAATAAAATCATCTAGGTGACCCTTTGAAGCTCTGTTGCGATCGGAGCTTAGCTTCAATTTCAAGCGAGATCTGAAAAGAAAATTAAGAAAAGAACTGTAGTTCAGATAATAGTTTAAATGTGCACTGAAATACTTAACTGAAATGTATTGATAATATTTCATTTTATCACAGTAAAACCCGATGATCCGGTTCCAGGTAAAACGGGCCAGTGCCAGAAAAATTTCTGTATTTTTTTCATGTTTTAATAGAGTCTACGAATTTTTCAGAAATAGGAGGAAAAGTTGGCATTGGAACAGATTTTCAATAATCACGATCGTTAGAGGTGACCTTTTATAACTCAATAAGTTAGTTGGATTTTTAAAAAAAACAGTTCAATTCTAAAACATTTTAAAAGCGATACGAGTAATTCCATGCATTTTAGCAATAAGTAAAAAAAAATGGCACAGTAAATTCATCGGAAAGTTTCGCGTTGTTGATTGGGGAAAATATTCAGAAAACCTTAACAATCAATCATCGGCAAAATGCAAAAGAAATAACGAAAATCGGCAACAATCGTGAATACTCTTATTAAAACAGTTTTTAAAAAACGCATGCAAGAAGTTCGGTAACTAATAAAAGAGTTTATTAAAACTTTGATGCGTGGTAGTGTTTGCGGACTTAATTTCATAATTTCAAATAGACAATTTTAGAAATCCTTGTCAAAATAAATGAGGTCACGATTTTAAATTTAGTCTTCGATTATCCGAGATTACGGTCCATTGGATAATTGGTCTTGGATAATCGAGGTTCTACTGTATATGCCAACAACTCGCAATTTCATCCGAAAGAGAAATTCATTTTACTGTCCGCCAAAGAGACTCTGCCAACTCTGTTCGCCAAGTTGTCTAGTTGACAGCGGTCGCTATAGCAACCGGTTATGTTAGGCAAGAGCAATTTCGAATAGCAGTCCGAGAGCTTGACGCAAGTTCGCAGCATAGTTGATCATTCGACTTCACGGTTTTGCCGCAGTTGCACATTCTTTCCCATTTGGAGCTAAATGCGCCAATGTAACAAACTTGAATGAACGCCTACCCACTTGAAATGGATTCATCCTACGACAACCTGTTTCTATAGCGACCTCCTTCAACCAGACAACTTGGCGAAGAGAGTTATCGTAGCGGACAGACAGTATATTCAATATCGATTGTAATTAACGTCTCGACGTGTTAGACATGCGAATCGAGTTCAAGAAATTTTTTCAATTCACTAACAAATCATTCACTGCTGTTTTTAATCGAAATAAAAATTACTTAGATTACTTAAACTTCTCATGCACCTTTAACTTGTTATAAAATATATCCAGAAGAGAATGCGTCAGTTTTAAAACAGCAGTGTATTTTCGTTTCATATAAATGTAAATAGTTACTTTCGTCATTAAAATCAAACATTCATGAACGAATATTCAAATTTACAAATTTTGTCTGGCAAAAATTTAGCTAAAGTACCACAATTTTACATAACATACCGATTCTATGAGAATATTCAAAATAAAGCTCGTATTCGTTAGATTTAAATTTCGTAAATTTTAAAGCTTTACTTTTTATACCCTTGTGTTTGGTACAATACAATTTCACATGAACTTGATTAATAAATGAATAGCTTGTTTGAAGAATGGAAAGAATCTAAAACTGTTCTCCCGAGGAAATAAAAAGAATATCCCATTTCTTATTGTTTCTTTAACCAAAACTTATATTAGTTTACTTTACATCAGTAGTTTACGTAGTTGTAAAGCACCGATGAAACTGCGCGCTTCTTTCGTCAAACTGCCGATTCAGTTATCTATACATTTAAAATAAATTGGCAAAACCTGATGATCCGTAGCCTAGCCTCAAACACTGTATCGACTTTATAATTTTTATTTCATATGGAAGCTTATGACGTCTGGATGCGTCTTCAATTGTCGACTGCCCCCCACACACCAACCTCTGTTTGAGATTTATTACAAAATCAAACTTTGGCATAGTCCCTCAGCCTTTACAACCACCAATTCGCTGAGTTACAAGTATAGCTACAGGCTATTAATATTACTGCCGAAGGCGGCTATTGTATAATCAAAAACTGTTATTTTAGGTTGATAGCATCAATTGCATACTAAATTTACATGTCGCGAGTGTGATATGCTGGTGGAATGCTTGAATTAATCAGTGAGAACCCAACATTTTAAAATTAGATAGCAATATACTATCATTTAAGTGAAATCGTAGTCATGGTTCTAGTTTTGCTAAAATTTAGTATTCATAGTTCTGGTTCATTGAAGTTCGGATAATAATTTGATATGATCCGAGAAATAATTACCTGCTTTTCATCCAGGATAAGCGAGTTTCTGAAGACTGATCTCAGACTTGGAGAAAATGGACGTCAAACAACTATGCAAGAAAATGACATTGAAGAACATCAGGAACCACCGCAAAGCATTCTCGACTGCTGTAACTTGGGTGAATCTGTATTCTTGATCGTTTTTACTTAAAAGTAGTCAATCCAAACAGAAGTAGAGTCCTTGCAATTCAAAACCTCTTGATTTCCAATTTCGGAGACATTAATTTTCTAGAATTTGTGTTAGAAACTGCAGTTTGGTATAAATCAGAAGCACTAGTTACTAAAGTTATCAGCAGGAGAGTAAATCTGTTTCTTCCGATATGCGAAAACAAATCAAAATTAACTCAAAATGAGGTGGGAAGACCCGAATGTCACATAACTACAGGAAAAGTACGCAGACGTCAAATTCTGGTCATAGACGGGTCTGGTATGTAGATTTCACAAATGCAACATAGAAAAACCGAAAACTTCATTTTCAACTGAATTAAAACAAGTTCCTTAATTAGTAGCTTTTATATTCGTGAAAGTTTTGTATATTTATCGTCATAAATTATACAAAGTTCCAATTTTCCTATTTAAAAAATAAAATTTAAATTTTTCTTCTAATGCTTAGTTCTTAAATTTCCACGACTAATTTCATCCGAGAGATTTAACGACGAATTGTGGAATCTTAAAATATTCTTAGAGTTAGAATCCTCAAGATGACTCATTTCTATCACTTATTTCCAGCTACTCGAAGGATTACTAATAAAGACGACACGTGTTTGCATCAGTCTAAATTGTTTGCCTAGGGGCAATCTCAAACAGAATACAATTAAGAGAATTTTGGGCTAAGAATATTAAATATAAAAAAATTTAGAATCGATTAAGAAGTCAATAGATACTGAAACCTACATGGAGCATACTATAGCGCCAAAATGCCATACCATGAAGAACCGATTGGGGGGAAAAAAAGCGCGAAATTTGTACATAATCGGTAGCTTGCTTACCAAATGATTTTATATTCAAAACATGTACATCAAATCTCATGATTATACAGGCTAGAATAAGAAGCTGCAACCTCTCGTTTCACATTCGTGGACATATCCTTGCCTTAAACCAGTGAGGTTCTCGAATCATGCCTATTTTAATTTTATGAAAGAATTGAAGCAATCGCGTGACATTTCTTTACTTGAAGGAGACGAAGTATACAACCGACACCCAAGCGCGTTCGACAAATGCTAGAACAAGAGACAAGGAAATAGCGAATTGGCCTAGAAAATACTTTAACCTCAAGGTTCGAAAAGAAAATTGCACACAACGGCAAGCAATATAATACTACTATTGCTGAGCACTGGAGATTTTCGGTTGTTGGAACCGATGGTTTCCCAAATCCCTTTCCTCGCGATGACGAACCTGTAAATGGATAGAAAATGCCCCCGTTCCGTTGCTTGTCTCACGTCCGCTTACAGTTGAGATAGGACCGAGATTCGTCATTGAAGACTGCCCTATTCGCGTGCTGCACAGTTCTTTTTTGACAATGTTACACACTTCCCCGAAGAGGTTCGAATTTAGTGGAGTCTCGATGAAAGCCTGGACGACATACAATTGTTAATCTACCAAAAAGTGTTGCCATCGATTTCGGACAAGTGGAAACACCCAACAACCGCTGCGAAAGAACTCCAATTGCTGATTACGAGATAGTTGTGGATTGAACTTCTAAGCTGCGATTAAGCGTAATTTATCGCAAGTCTCCCTGCTCCTGTTCATTTTCTTCCTTGGCGTGTTATCATGAAATCCCGCCATTTGAGATTCCTCCATGTTTAGCAGAGAGGATCTCCAGTGATACTCAGCCCCAAGATTAACATATCTTCTTATACATACAATCTTCCGTTTGATATTGAGTACGATTACCTGTTACTTTGTCTTGACACTCATGTTGCCGGCTACTATAGCCTGCCAATGCAACAATTTAACATATAAGCACGGAATGTTACTGATATTTGCAAGGTAGAGTGCATGTTTCTTCATCGTATGCCATTTCCATGCAAGACAATTTATGTTCATACAAGATTAAACGTCTATTACACGTTGAGCGTCGCGGACGCCATTTGACTCGCGCCTTTGCATCACACCTAATATCCAATATTAAACGACTCCTCCTCTAGTCTAGTCTAGTTAAGCGATGACGTGCTCATCTAATTAGAAGGTTCGATCACATGGGTGAGCTATGGCAGCTAAAGTGCTTTAACACATTTGGATCCTTTATTTTCGTTCTGATGTGGTTAATACTAAACACTTTTCTGTATTCACTGTGCTAAAGTTAGAGATATAACTAATTTTTAAAAGATGTTGTAGATACCGAGAGATATTTTGCTAAGAATCGTAGAAATTTTAATACATAATGTATACGGGAATCTTGTCAGATACATTCAATGTTTTGCTTTCGTAGTTCCCTATATAAAATCCAGGCAGAAATTGAAGAAAGCGAGTCCATTCTTCGGATTTCAGAAAATCGTTTATTCTTTTGTAAAAGGCCTGAAAATCTGAAAAGAGGGGCGTTTCTGTCACAAACAATGGATTGAAATTCTAAAATTTACCAGACGAGAATTTTAAAATCCTTTGGAATGGATACGTTTGATAGAAAAATGCTTTACATGTAAAACATATCCATTTAATTTGCATTCCCCTCCCTTTTCCACCCCTAGAGCCCTGAATACAAGTTTTACCCGATATACGATTATTGACAGCCTAATTTTAAGATGTGAAATTCAGTTATTGACAGTGGTTTAGTTTCTTTCAGACGGAAACGATACGCCAGCAAAGATCCACGAACTCTATTGTCATATGTACTATAGTTTCAGTATCCATGAAAATAGAGACAGAATCCTACCCTAACGCTTTTAAATGAGGTTTTATTGTTGGTTTAATTACGTAGGAGCTTAAAACACAATTATTCATTTCCCTCTATTCGTAATTAAAGTCTAGGATAAATAACCCTTCTGTAAAAAAGCAAAATTATTGTTAAACCTTTGTACTACTAATTTTCTTACAATCTGATCATTGGATAATTTAAGCGCTGAAAATTGTCCAAATTTTCTTCCAGACCTGCAAAATGCCAAGGATGAGTAAATGCGAGTCGAAAACTCTAAATGTAACTGTGCGAATTCGAGTTAATTTTGCTGAAAAACGAAAACTGCACATATAAAACCGAAATATATGCAGAACGTGCACGAAACATTTTATATCAGAAACCATCAAGTGCGCTATTTAATTTCGGTCATCTTTTATCTCCTTAAATGCTCAATTTTATAGCGTGAAAGATTTTCATTGATATTTATTCTATCATCCGGAAAGTCAATCCAATATTCTGTTTTGGATCTAAAACAAGATAATCGTACATACGGGATAAATTCATCAAGTACTGGAAGGCTACTTTTATTCCAGAAAATTCAGTTATCACACTTAAAATGGCAGTCATAACACGAAAGATTCAATCAAATCATTCATTTTCAAATCAATCTTCAATCATAACCAATTCAAAACACAAAACATACAGCTTTCTGTCATAATCAACTCCGATCTTAGATATCTAAGTCAAGACTCGTTTAAGCAAGACAATTTTCATCCAGTGCCCATTCCGCCAAAACATCTGGCTACACACACTTCACTTCTCCATTATCCTCAATTTTCACTCATTACCCAGTCCAGACGAATACGCACAACCACTCATAGCCCATTCCAAACCAAGACGCACGATCACTCATAGCCCATTCCAAACCAAGACGCACAACCACTCATAGCCCATTCCAAACCAAGACGCACG
>BGPR01002132.1:20252-34652 GCA_013235015.1 Araneus ventricosus
AAAATCACCCATAACCCATTCCAAACCAAGACGCAAAATCACCCATAACCCATTCCAAACCAAGATGCACAACCCTCATTTATATCCCATTCCATCTCATAATGATACCATACTAAGACCTACATTTTTCAATCATAAGCAACTAGTATCAAAGCCCACATATTTCAGCCATGACTCACTCCAGCAAGAACAAACTTCACCCATAACCCATCCCAAAACCTTTCGTTGCACTCTCATAAATCACTCCACCAAAACATTAGGTCATACTACCATTCTTTAATTTCTCCATTATACTGAATTTTCATCCTGTACCTCTCAGCCAAGATCAATTATTTTCATTCAAACACTTCATTACCTTCTCACATAACCCATACCGTATTCTAAGACCCACAGCTTTCGCTCATAACCCATACCAAGACCCACAGACATTCCTCATGTCAAACGCAGTACCAAGAGCTAATCATCTGTTCCATCAAGACAATTTTTATCCACAACCCACTCCATTACACCCAATTTTCTTCGAATACGCACTCCAACTACGCAACATTCTTACTCGCCTCATTCTCACAATAGACTAATTATTGCGCACCCCTCATTCTACTAGGACTTATAAATCATGAAAAAGAGAAATCAGTTTTTGATGCAAATCAAGTTTTTTGAAAACTTGATATCTCGGTGTTTCATGCAGTTTTTCCCTGCATTAATTATTTTCTTATTATGTTATTTTCCATGTGTACACCTAACAATTTTCTACGATGAATCCCACAAAGTTGCACACAATTTTACTCATAACTGGGAGTTTTCGATTTCGCACCCTATAATATTACTTTCATTTCTCGGATGCAGCAAAAAGTAACAATTTACTCTCCCAGTGCAGAATGTTTCAAAGCTGGCATAAGTTTTTGGCCCTAGCCAATGAAACAAATTGTTGAAGCATGTAAAAGTTGCGCTGAAATTTTTCAATGGATAGTTAAATATCTGACCCCGTCATAACATGACTATGTATCCTTAATGTAAAACAGATACTATTTCATCAAAAGTATCTTTTTAAATTTGCTAGCAACACGTTAGGAAAAACGCTCTCAAGATCTCAAAAGTTATTCCAGCCAACCTCCCCGCCATATTTACATTTACTGCTCGGACTCGGCCCTTCCCATAACATAAGATATTTTTCTAAATAAAACCGAGAATTCTTCGTGACTTTTCAATTTATGTTAGATGTTTGCATCGTCATTATTTACTTCTTATTCTGTTTGAAAAAGATCAATGTACATGGAGGCAGGCGAAGTTCTAACATTAGTGTATTTTTCGTTAACCCTTACGAAAGCAAAACACCGATTTTACTAGAAAAAAATTCAGATACTTACAAATCTTACTTTTCTACGATTTTCAACAAAATAATAGCATCCGGTAGCTGCCGCAATTTTGTGTATTAGCTATACATACAACTTTAATACAGTGAATGCAGAAAATTCTACAAAAGTAACTCCCATAAAAGTGAAAAATAAAGAATCCAAATGTATGAAAGGTGTAGTACAGTGGAGAGGGGAAAAAGGAACCACCCAGCATTAATCTGCCACCGTTCTTCGGAAATTAAAACGAAGGATACCAAATTTCAGGAAATAACCTCTACTAAACGATTCCATATCTAAATATTTCCTAAAGGGTCGTCTACATATTTATAATTGCACTAACTTCGAAATTTCCAATGGCAACGCATATTTTTGATGAAATATTCCATATCAAAAAATACCCCAAAATATCAATTTTGGTTAATTGACCATAAGAAGATCGGAAGATATTCGGCATTTTATGTTCTCGATATAAAAGGGGCCGTCTCCATATTTAGATAATGAAGCTCGCTGCTTGCGTTTAAATGTCGGTGGTAGAATTTTAACTTTTTTAAAATTGATAAATACTAGATCAGTTACAAAATTCTGCAAAAATGAAATTCTCTCCAAAAAATTATTTTGATCCATATGTACTACATTACTAAATGAAAGATGGATGTTACCTTTTTAAATATATGAACGCCCCCACTAAATGCATCATTTCACGAAGAAAATTTAATGCAACTTAAAAATTACTATTTCCAAAGAGCTGAAATTTTACAGGGCTTATTAAATAGCTTTCTGCATAGACTACCGTTAAAAGTTTGGGGCGTTACCAATCGAAAACAAATTTAATAAAATATTTCTTGCGTTCAAAAATTATTTTAAAATAAATATATATAGGTGTAGAATGTGTATACTACTTCATACTATTACACCAAAAAAGTTCTATGTCAATAACTATATTATATCTCAAGATACCAACAAAAATTCAAAATTTAACTTTAGAGACTCAAAATTTTTATTTGCTTTTAATTTCGAAACAAATAAAGTTTGAATGATAAAATTTGGTATCCGAGCAGAACTTTTGATGCAATTTTGAAATCCATTAAAAACCATGGCTGTTGCCATTGGAAATTTTGAAGTTACTGCAATTATAAATATGTAGACGACCCCTTATAAAAATTTTTAGATATAGCATCGTTTATTAGACGTTATTTCCTGAAATTTGGTGCCTTTTGTTTGAATTTCCTAAGAACAGTGACAGAATAATGCTTGTGTGGTTCGCATTTTCCCGCGATTGTACTTGCATTAACGTTAGCTGCCATAGCTCACCCATGCGATCGAACCTTCTAATTAGATTTCCACTTCATCTCTCAACTATATTAGAAAAGGAGTTTTCTAATTACATATTAGGAGTGATTCACAGGCATGAGTCAAATGGCGTCAGCGACAGCTAACTTATTGAAGATGTTTTACTCTGTGAACATACAGAGAAATGGCATACCATGCAGAGAGGAGAGCTCTGATTTGCAAACATCCGGCAAAGCGAATGCGTATATGTTAAATTGTTGCATTTGTGAACTATGGTAATCAGCAACATGGGCGTCCAGAGAAAGTAACAAGAAGTCGTATTCAGTATCAAACGGAAGATAGCGCATGTTTAATGTTAGGGCTGAGCATCACTGGAGATCCTCTCTGCAAAACAAGGAAGAATCTCAAATGGCGGGATTTCATGGCAAGACACTAAGGAAGAAAATGAACAGGAGCAAGGAGACTTGCGTTAGATCACACTAATCACAGCTTAGAAGTTCAATTCTCAACTATCTCGTAATCAGCAATTGGAGTTTTTTCGCAGAGGTTGTTGGGTGCTTCCACTTGTCCGAAATCGATGGATCTTTTAGGACGATTGATTGATGATTGTATATCGTCCAGGCCTTCATCAAGAGACTCACTAAATACGAACTTTTTCGGGGACGTCTGTAACATTGTCAAAAAAGAGCTGCGTAGCACGCGAATAGGGCAGTCTTCAATGACGAATCTCGGCCCTATCTCAACTGTAAGAGGACGTGAGACAAGCAACGGAATGGGGACATTTTCTATCCATTTACAGATTCGTCAGGCAGAAGGAGGACTTGGGAAGCCATCGGTACTAACCATATGGATCTGTCTGTATGGATTATCTGTATATGGATTATCGGCCGAAAATCTAGTGCTTAGCAATAGTCGTATTATATTGCTTGCCGATGTGTGCAACGTTTTTTTCGAACATTCAGGTAGAAGTGTTTTCTAGGCCCATCCGCTATTTCCTTGTCTCTTGTTATAGCATTTATGGAACGCAATTGGGTGTCGATTGTGTATTTTGTCTCCTTCAAGTAAAGAAATATTTCGCGATTGCATCAACTCTTTCAGAACATTAAAATAGGCATGATTAAAAAAACTCACTGGTTTAAGCCAAGGAGATGTTCAAGAATGCGACTCGAGAAGCTGCAGCTTCTTATTGTAGCCTGTATAACCTTATGCCTTGTTGTGCACGTTCTGAATAAATCATTCGGAAAGCTCTTGATTATCTATGTATAAATTTTGATTTATTTTCAATCGTTCTTTTATGGTGTGGCTATTTCTGTACGGCAGTATGTCCCGTACAGTGTTTTTAGTTACTAACTCTTTGGTAATTGGCTTTCTTTTAATATTCGTATACCACAAATCGTTTTGGGGGGATTTTTTAAATCCCAGGTTTCCAGATTGTGTTATTTAATGAACTGTGGCCACGTACTGAACATTTAACCTGCCTATTTCTAGTTTATACTGTTTGAAATTGCCGCTAAGCAAAAGTTTCGACCTTTGCAGAAATGTGACCTTCGATATTGAAAGTTTTTCTTAGAACCGGAAATATATTAGAAGTAGAATTAAGATACCCTGACTATTTAAAACATTGTACAAGATTATCCTATTAATTTCGTTGGAATAACCTAACTCATAACTTTCCAGAGAAAAATTAGAAAATGAAATAATCGGATTTTTCTCTTTCTTGAAAGTTAGTTGAACACCCCAACAGCTCGAAAACATTTGTAAGGAGTTATTCTATTTTTTAACTGCATTAATTTTCTTTTGTTCGAGAGCTAGATCATTTTGTTCCATTCCTAGGAATTCTCCGAGATCCCTCCATTTTACGTGTAATGTTTTTAGTACGTGGCTGTCGTATTCAGCATTAAGATAGCATTTTACAATATTCTGAAAAACTGGGTAGGAATGATCGTCGATTGTGCCGCCGAACCGGTTCTGAATGACGGAGAACAAAATTACATTGTCTTACTTGATGTTAAAAATAAAGAGGAGATTGAAGAATGTTCACCGATTGATGAGATGTTCATAAATACCGTGGAGACATACATCCTTTTATCAAAAAATACTGTATACTGAGGTGAAATAAATCAGATTTCATGTCGTCTTCATGTTGGAGAAGGCATACATTCAATTAAGCGAAGAGTGATAGATGAGGTATACAGATACAGTCTCCTCCCTTGCTTTGCAAAGCATTTCTCCGCAAGAATTTGGAGCTGAAAAGAAAAAAAAGGCGAATTTAGTCTGGAATAGATGGACAAGCTCGAAAGAATGTACAAAAAAATAAATCAGCATTTTATATTGAAAACAAATTAATATTCATTCATATTATGCAAGAATAAAATTCCATCCTTAGATGTAGAAAATAGGTTAAATAGACACAAAATGTTCATCTTGATGTGTGCAAAGTTCTGAATAAAGAACAGAAAATGGGATGTTAATGTCTTGTACGAATTATTAACCGGACACGAGTTTTGAATGACTCAAAATTGAGTGTTTGTCGAAAGAACTTCCAAAATGATTTGGAAATGTTCTTTGCATTTTGAAGTATGCCATCAGCCAGACACTAGCAGCAAATTTCCGTTGCATTTGACGTCCACAACACGATTTATGAAAGCTGGTTATCGCTTTTGGGTGGTATATACGGGACAAACAATCCAGAACTTGTAGAAATGATTGCAACATTCATTTTCTGCTTGTGATTTAAGCAGACTCGTTTTAAATTCATTCAGTTCCAGAATTTATCCAATTTCGTCTTTCCAGATATAGAATGTAATTTTAGTCGGTAATATTTCACGATCAACGTAATATTATTCATGTTTATAGATTCTGTAACTTCTAGTATTATTTGAAAGTTATTTCATCATACAGATGACGCGTTGTTCAAAATGGCGTAACATCTAATGTTCGCTTTCAGACTTTTGGGCCCCAAAGACAGCAAAATGTTTTTGAAGTGTCCTGAAACTTTATCGTTTTCTTAACTATTGAATTTTCATTTTTAATCAAATTTCAATTTTACACTAACTAATGACAAAACGTTTGAAAAACGTAGAATCAGAGACTAGTTTTATTCAAAAATGAGCAAGAGAATTGAAAAAGATTCTTTGTAAATAATTAAATTTGCTAAAACTATATTCAAAATCAGTATTTTAATCAGTTTTATTTGGGAATTAAATGCTATTGAAAATAGTTATTCTTATGTTTTTTCCCTATTTTTAATGTTCTGAGGAACATCGATTATGAATAGTTACTATTTTGCCACATTATCATCCAATAGGTTAAAATCATGCTTATCAATATTTATATTCGTTAGCCTTCGTAGATTAAAACTACTTTTTACGCTCATTGATGGGATCGGGTGTGGCGAAATCTAACTATTAATATCTCTCATCAGCTTAATCCTTTTGTCATATTGCATATTTTAACCAACTGAATGCATTATATAAATTATTTTCTCTCGCAATATATATGAATATATTCTTTGATATTGCTAAATCTCGCAGGCTATATATTTTTGCCGCCGCGATTATCAGCTCAGATTCTTAATCCTCCGACTAATTTTTTAAAGTCACTATTTAGATATAACATTTGCAGACATGTTCAGATACCGTTGAGCCAAGCGAGTTATTTATATGCAAAGCTTTATTACTAGAATACGATCCAACGCTATAATAGTACTAAGTAAACACATTAGCCCGTGAAAATCATAGGATTCAGCGGAAATCGCGGAATAAACAGTCAAAGGGTTAAATGCAGGAGGATCCGCAAAATTTTGGATAGATTAATTAAAATTCACTGATCAAACTGGTTAAGCAGCCAACAAAAGAAAATATTTTTCTGCCAGTTCATAAATAATACAAGTTATGCTGTTACGGGAATTGCATTTTCAGAGATTCCATAAGAACGAATTTTTTTCGGGTTTGATTTACAATATATTCATGAGGGATTGAAGTTGGCCTAAATTATGCAATTTTGTTTGGATGAATTTAAGAATTTTAAATTCTACAGACACGAGTTTGAAAATTTTAAAAATGAATCACATCTTTCAATATTTCCGTCAAGAATAAATAATTTATTATATTATATAATTTTGAATATATTATAATATTAAATTATATGGGTTTTATTTTTGATAGTTAAAAAAGTCCTTTCAGGAAACGTCCCAAAATTCTTACTGGAGTATTTTAGTAAAATTTAAAGAAAAATTGTTAAACATTAATTTATACTTTTTTCTATTAAGTAGTGGATATGAACAATAAAATACAACCATGTTTAAATCCTCATGCTTTATTACCTCAAAGATAAATGTTATTTGCTTGATGACATTTTTTAGATAAGTTAATCATTCGAGTAATTCTTAGGCAGAACAATCGCATATCCCATATTTAACAGATCTTGCCAGGGGTGTAGCCTTAAATTAAGCAACGCTCTAACCTCCGTGACAAAGGTCGAGCATTTTTAAGAAGGCTTTTACTGTTTTTTTCTTCTTATTTGTTTCTCGTAATATAAGGTAGTGGTTGAACAGCGTTCCGGCTCCAACCACACCCCTGGTTCTTGCATCCGATTTTTTGTACGTAACCCTTTGCACTCTGAAAGATAAGAAGATGCATATATACGTGTGAATGTAAGAATTAATTTAGCTCTTTAGGAAGCTGAAAAATGCCATTATTAATTTACTTCAATTCCTAGAAATTAATCTGTGTTTGCTATTGTATGGTTTTTATAATAAGCGCTATCCAAGAAGAATTGGAAAAAGACGCATCATCCAGAATGTCGAGTCTGACTCGACATAGGACTACAAAGAGTTAACAGACAAAATGGTTTTAATTTGAATAAATGAATTTATGAATTTTTTTATTTTTAAGTCGCGATCATAAAAATTGAACACTTTCTTTTGAAAACAAAAAAGTGCTTATTAAATTATTTAACTCGCCTTTACTAAATTTTTTTGCTTCAATATTCGTTTCTGGCTTGCATACAAGTACAGTTTCATAATTTCTTATTTAGCGTATAAGTAATTGTATTTTATTGTAATTTAACTTAAAAAGTAATTTTAAATTCTAATAACAGTGAATTTTATTCTACAATATTTCACATTAATTTTTTTAACCCTCCGAATGCGGACTTTTTAAATAACTATTTAGATGCAACGTTTGCAAACGCGTTTAAATACCGTTGATCCAAGAGAGTTATTTATATACATAGCTTTATATTGGTATAATCAGATACAACGCTATGAAAGTACCAAGAAGACACATTAGCAGGATGCAGCAGAAAATAGACTCAGAGTTAAATAACACCGCCACCCCTTTTTATTTGTGAAAAATCCGAGGGCGATAGGGGAAAAATTTCATGTAGGGGAGCAAAATGAAATTTGTCTGATTTCATAAAAAAACATGACATTCGGAAAGCCCCGATTCCTGCTCGCCTGCGATACACAATTAGACGTAACCGCCTAAGTATTTATTATAATGCATGAGTTACTGTTCACGTACCAAAAATGCACAGCACAAGGCATTGTAATAAAATTAAACTAAATATTGTGAAGAAATTTTACAAAATACCTATTTTAAAACATTACTTTCAGCTCGACACCCGGCAAAGTGAGTTTAAAAATAAAAGTTTAGGAAATTCCATTCAAAATTTTGATATTTTAAGAAAAGATTACACAACATTCAGTCTAACAAAAATTCCTACCAAAAGCTTTATTCTGAAATGAGAGACTATTAAGAAAAATGTCCAAGATGCCCAAATATTTTTCAAAAACACTCCATGAGCCATTTGTACTTAAAATGCCATTTTAAGCCAAAGAAATGAATACAAAAAATTTCAATACTTTGATGAATTTTCAAAAAGTATTCTCAGGACGATATTGTACTATGACCCCTATGTCTGACTATTTAATGAGCTTCCAATTTTTCGGTTCAAGTTTCATCTACAGTCTTCATCTCAAAAAGAGAGCATATTCGTGAAAGATGCTGTAAATATCGCAAAAACAAGATGGTTACTAATCTAAACATTGGAGTGCATCGGTCACAGTTAAAGATTAACTGATTCAAGTTGAATTCAATAATCCTTTGCGATTGTGGGTCGATATTGTATTTTCTTTTCCTAACTGAGAATTTGAACACCACCAACAATGACTGCGGCATCTGAAATGGACACCGGTAAGATTTGTTTTAACCCTTTGCACTCGAAGCCTTTTTCACTCGGGCACACCAGCAACTCTAGACGGTTCTTGGTCCCTTGGTTTCTTACCTCTAACTTAAAACGATTACACATGCAAATTAATGTATAAAACCTTTATATTTTAACATTTTATCTATCTTTGCATGTCTGAGAAGATAATTTCTTGAATATTAATTCTTTTGGCACGACTGTCAAGTTCGAACTGATCTCGAAATGTCCACAGTCGAGAGCCACGCCTGGGTCTCTTCAGACCCGATTAAAATCCAATATCTCCAGCGCAACACACACAAAAGTCACTCCTCGATAGAGGAGAAACAATGCAAGAGCTCTTCAATCGCCGGTTCAAAAAAGACCATGACTTGGCCGCGCGAGGACTGACGCCGAAAACGCATTCTGATCCTCTATCGCGGACTAATTTGAGACAAGAAAATCTCATCTGCATTTGAAGGGATGGCATTCTGCACTTCATAAGATGACACACAAAAAGGAACCCACTTGAAAGAAATTAAATATAAATAGTCATTGCCGCGTATCGAGTTTCCGCGTCAAACCCAGTGGTGAGCGAGAGTCGCCTCTCTAGTTGCGGCATCGAATGATGTGTTGAATGAGTCGCCTCTCGAGTGCTAAGGGTTAACTTAGAGATTTCGCTAGCTTCGGGAGCGGGAACCTAGTAGTCTCGCTAGTGTATTGAAGTTAAGGAATATGCGTAGTTTAATTACAGAAATTAGGATAATCTGTGAACGCGATTCCTGCGGCATCTGAAATGGGAGGCGGACAGAACAAGACAGACTAAGTAGATGAAGGCTGAAATCAAAATGGAGAATTTCAAAGTACAAACGACTTCAAAAAGTTAAAGCAAAATAATTTTTTAAAGTGAGACACCAATAAAAATCGTTCATTTATATGAGGGCGGTAAAATAAAATCAATAAATAAAAATTCTCATTGAAGCATTTTCTCATTTAAAAAGAAATTTTATTCTTTGAGTATTTGATAAATAATTTCAACTTTGTTTTCTTATAAATTCGAGTGATATACAACTCAACAAAAATCTAGTAATTGCGTAGATAATCTAGACGAAGAGTTGCTAGTGGAACTACTACTGCTTGATTGTTCGAATTGCCATATTGCCGAGGAAATCGCGGGATTCCAACTTTTAGAAAAGAACAATTTTTTCTCAACATGGAGATATAGTAAAATCGAAACGTAATTATTCAAGATAATACAAACCCACATTTAACATAGAATCAAATTCATTCTTAAATAAAAAAATGCTCAACAGTTTTACAGTCAGGAATCAAATGGATATCGGATTCTTTTTCGATAAATGTACCGTGTAGTATAATGAACCAAGTTGGTTTATTCGTACAATTGATTATTTAAAGCGATTTACTCGGGAAATATGCTGAATTCGAATTATTGCAATAATATTTTGCTATAATATTTAACTTAAAATAAAAATATTTAAGAGATGTTCCCCAATATATACAGCCGAGTTCAGTTGTTAATGCAAAGGTTAAGCAAGCAACCATTGTTTAACTGAAGTTGATTTCTTCGCTGAGGAAAGCGAAAATACCCCCTGTCCCTACATTTTCAGTTCTGCAATGTTTCAGGTGCATTACGAATAGCTAAATAGTATACCGCCATGAATTGTGAATAACTCAACAAGAATACAGCGAAATAACTTTCAGTTCTGGACTGTTATTAATTTTAATCCTTTTCGATTTAACAATGTGCGCAACCAAGTTGATTTTACTTGAAAATATTCTTTAATTACACATGGAGCCCCCGGACACTAATTTTACAAACCTATTTTCCTGCAGGCCATGATAATAGGTTTAAAATAAAACATTTTACTGCAAAATTTCATTTTAAGAAATCTTTGGTCTTTAGAATTGATACATCGAAGATATATACATATACATCAAATATCTATACATTACAGAACAATATAATCACCAATAACTAACCCCTTCACTTACGATATGTCTCACACGTGCATCGATTAACAGAATATTTGATAAATACAATTTTAACCTTCCAGCGGGCGCGCCTGCACAAATTTTGCGACATATCCTGCATCGTATTACATATGTATATCGTGTTCTACAAAAATAAATGCAAGTTTTATTTATATTATCTGTATTTATTAGCTTAATAGTAAAAGATTTTAAATAAAAATTGCGCTTAAATTTGTAAAAGAACGATATAAATATGTAATACTATGCACAAGGCAAGTATCTCTTGCATACGCGCGCCCGCTGGAAGGTTAAATTTCTTTCGAGATGCAGATTTATTTTATTCATTCGAAAACTCATACTACAGGAAAACCAATTGTAATAACCGCATGACAGAAACACAAATGAAAGAAAATTCTCAATAAATAAATGCACGAAATGAACAATGAATCGCAAAATAAACAAATATCTATATATTGCATAATATAATCATCAGTAATTAACCTCTTCACTTGCAACATGTCTGACACGTGCATCGAATAAGAGAATTTGATATTTAAATTGGTAATGTCAGCGTAATCAATTTTAAATACAAAAGTCACTTGGACACGCTTAAATATCTCGGTATTCTTTACCATCTTAAATAGATTGAAATAATAAAATATCCCAAATGGGTGATGTCATCTAATTAGAAGGTTACATAAATTCGCATGTCGAGGGATAAAAACAACAAGTCTATCAGCTGCGAGTTTAAAAATTGAAGACATTTAACCTTGTAAACATCAAGATTTTCAGAATACTTATGAAAACAATTTATAAAATTTACATGTAAAATTGACAGCATAATTAAATTTAATAAAAAAATATTATGAAATAGTCTTCTGTCTCAAAATTCTAGCCGGAACAGCTAACAAATGCAGTTGAGTATTTCAGGTCAATCTACAATATTCCAGAATTCGAGCGGATAGTATTCAAATACAAAACAATGAAGCTTGTTTACTTGAAAAATTCCCAGTTTTACATTTAAGTAATTCAAGTTTTTTGTACGATTTTAACTTAAATTTGTGCGAAAATGAATTTTGCATGGAAAATAATACCTAGATCAATAACCTGTCAGAGCGAACTAGAGCAGAACTATCGATTTGGTAGAAATAAATTAAAGCTTGGGATTTACACGATTACCTGAGAATACAGCATTTATCAATGTTCAGTAGCAATAATTAATTGAATAAGTGCAATTATGCTATTAATTGTATCAGGATCGAGCTTCAGGACATCCTCTTAATGTCAATAAAAAATATTTAAAGGTTTAATTTACAAAAAATTTTTGGAAAGCATAATAAAACTATTAATAGCTTTAAATTATCTCCCGAAAAAATTCAATATATTTTATTCACAAATTGATAAGTTGACAGCAAACACCAAATATGTATCCCAAGATTTTTTCTAGAAGCTACAGAGCTTTTCTACAGAACTTATTAAGCTCAGTTTTAAAGACACTGTGCATTCTCCATTTAAATTAATGAATTGATAAAGTAGAAACATATATAAGGTTCATCTCCAAATTTAAATATTTTGTTGAAAATAAAAGCTAAAGTTTTATTATTTGCTTTCCTGCTAGATATAGTAAGAGCTTATCTAAAAAGGATTTAAAGTTTTGCATCGTTTTATGTCTTTAAGAGATTTTTCCTTCTTCGAACCCTCTTGGATTTAAAAAAAAAATGCCTTACGGCTGAAAAATTTACCACGGACCATACCATAGAAATTTACCATAGAAATTCGGGACCGGTATATCTTGAAAGTGAAACATCTGGGTTTCTTAATATTTCCCAGCTTCTAGTATTTCAATTAAAATTTTAAATATTTTATTCTGCTTAAATATTTTAGATAAAATTATCACAGACATCAGAAAATTTGAAAAAGTTCACTAACAAAAACATATATAAACATATTTAAATAAACATGAACAAGAAAAATTGCATACCTCGTTGTTATGGTAAGTAAGAAAGTAGCTGAAAATGAAGAACTCAAGCTCATCATCCAAGCCTTCAACCGGTGCAACATTCGTAAGTATTTCTACAAAATTTGGGAAACAAGTCGCCAGAGTTCTTAACCTATTTCAGATATAATCAATCCGAAACTCTTCATTTTAACACAGTACATTATTGAAAAAAATGACTTCATGCTTAACATAGATATGGCAAATTCACAAGCGGTTACCACAACGTCAAAAATTGCAACCATTTTAGAAAGTTCTAGAATAACTCAAGCTATATCGTCCAGACACAGAAAAATAAGTGAACAATCATATTGGTGAACAAAGAAGTGAAGATATTCTTGATTAATCTGTTGTTCTCTTCTTCACTAGAATTTGGGCAAAAAGTCGCTCAGCAGGCATAGGAACTAAAGAGGATTACAACAAGATTAGGTATCCGGATGATTCGAACTCGTTCGAAAGATATGTGAATGTGTCTAAAGTCTCAAATGAGTTCATAAGTTATAGATTGATTGTGATTTTAGAATAATGGCTCGCTTTGAAACTGCTTAATAATTTTGAATCGTAATTTCTTAAAAGTTAATGCGATGATTTTGAATCCTAACGAGTGAAAATGGGTGATGCTTAAGTCCCGAAACTTACACAACTGTAGAACTTTGGGAATTTTTTTATCCCCCAATAAAAGCTGCGCGCAATACTATCTTGCAGGGTAAAATTCTTTTGAATAACGTCTCGAACCAAGAAACTCCGAAGCGAAATCAAGATTACTAGCCGCTCTCGCCGCCCTTCGGCGGGTTCGCGGCCAGCACCCACTTTGCTCAGCGCTACTCCTGCCACTACTTTTTCCGTTTTAAATACTGCATGAAGATCAGTGGAACAGACCATAAAACCATACTAGATTTCATATTCTCTGTAGACAACAGATTCCATTAAAATTGCAAAATTTTTCAATAAACATCATCTAGTTGTAATGTTTTGTATGCATTTTTCACAAATTTCAGCATAAAAGTCTTCAGATCCATAAGTTAAGAATGAAATTGTCCTAACTAAACAGTGTCCATCACCTACAATAGGTATTTTACAGTATTTTTTACACGCTATTTTGAAGGAAATGTTGGGGTCTATATATTTAAAATAATATGGTAAAACCCTCAGACAGTTCGCCAGCCCCAACCAACCAACGGATTTAGGGGTCTATTCTGGTACCCTCGGTTGTGTTTGGGGGCGTGACAATTTTGGGCGGTTAAAGGGGGAAAAGTTACGTCCCCCACCCCAACCGGGGGTACCAGAATAGACCTCTTAGACGATTTTTATTTCATATGGAAGCTTATGACATCTAAATAAGTCATCAAAGGTCGTCTGCCCCCACCACTCCCAATTTTCGAACGAGATAGAAAAAAATAGAGAGAATGTATGGCGGAGAAGTTTTTTTCTTTTTCGTTCAAAAATGGGGGTTGGGGAGCAGGCGACCCAAGATGGCATATCTAAACGTCATAACCTTTCAAATGAAAAAAAATGTCGAAAGTCGTCGGACGGTTGTTGCTGGCGAACTGTCCAAAGGTTTTCCCCCACAGAGAATGTACA